>JADBJO010013317.1:10000-20000 GCA_016801955.1 Conus betulinus | reverse complement strand
TGTCAGTATTGTCCATGGAAGTACTGACTACAATAGTTTGATATGTCAGTATGAGTATTGTCCATGGAACTACTGACTACAACAGTTCAGTATGTCAACACTGTCCATGGAACTACTGACTACAATGGTTCAATGTCAGTATAGTCCATGGAAGTACTGACTACAATGATTTGATATGTCAATTCAGTCCATGGAAGTACTGACTCCAATAGGTCAGTATGTCAACACTGTCCATGGAACTACTGACTACAGTGGTTCGATATGTCAACACTGCCCTCCATGGAAGTACTGACTCCAGTAGGTCAGTATATCAACACTGTCCATGGAAGGGGACTGTCTCCAATAGGTCAGTATGTCAACACTGGACATGGAACTACTGACTACAGTGGTTCAGTATGTCAACATTGTCCATGGAACTACTGACCACAATAGTTTGGTATGTCAGCACATAAAGTGTGCGTTGAACCTCTGATCACAGTAGTTCTGTATGTCAACACATGGTCCATGGAAGTATTGACCAAAATTATTCAATATGCAAACACTCTCTATGAAATCACTAATCATGACAGTTCTGTGCCTCAATACTTACATTGTCCATACTGACTACTACTAGTACTACACACTTACACGGTCCATGAACTACTGGCCTCAGTACATAGTATGTCAACACTTACACTGCCTATGAAACTGCTGGCCACAGTTGTCCAGTTTGTCACACTGTCCATGAAACTACTGACCTTAATGGTCAAGTGTGTCAAAATCTACACTGTCCATGAAACATCCGACAACAGTAGTCCAGTTTGTCAACACTTACACTGTCCATGAAACCACTGACCACAATAGTTGAGTGTTCAACACACTGTCCCCCAAAATACTGACACAATGTCGACCATAGTAATTCAGTATAGAGTGACTACAATAGTTTCATTTTGCCTGATTACAATAGTTCATTGTTTGCTGACTACAGAGTCTACTGACCACAACAGTGAAGTGTCAGCTGACGGTAACAGTTCTGTGTTTACTGACCGCATCAGCTCGGTGTCGATTGATCACATATGAATACAGTGTCTGGCCATAACATCATTAATGCATCTTCTGAGCACAATACTTAAAGTATCAAAACAGTTCAGTGTTTAATGACTACAATAGTTCAGTGTCAACTGATGACAATCATCTACTTAGCACAATAGTTTTCAGTCAACTGACTACAATAGCTCAGTGTTTAATGGCCACTGTTGTTAAGTTTTTAATGACCACAATAGTTCACAGTTTTAAGACCACAGTCGCTGGATGTCTTCTGAACACAATATGTCTATTAACCAGAATAGTTCAGTGTTGACTGACTGTAATATATCTACTTACCACAATAGTGCGGTGTTGACTGACAACAGTATGTCCACTGACCACAGTAGTTCAGTGTTTACTGACCACATTAGCACATTATGTCATTTGGAAGAGTAAGGCGAACACCATGATGAGAAAAACTGTCAATTATTTTTCTTGATACAAATCTACCCTGCACCTAAATTTCACTTAAAGTTGCAGAAACCAAAGGATTAGTTCACTGTACCCAAAGCAAGCAAATAGTTGTAGGACAGTTAGATACAAGAAGTTCAAAAACAGTGACATGACAATATTTAATGTAATCATGACAAATGTTCACATCAAACTGTTTCAGTTACAACTTGCATGCCAAACAAACTTGTCATTCAAAAGATGGCCAAAAGGTGTATCTTTTTCCATTGATCAGTCAAATAATAAAAGCTTTGGAAAGCCACCATTCTGGATTCCTACACTGTTTTTTTTTGTTGTTGACTGTGCTTGTGTTTCATTGTTTGCATGTGTGAGGGTATGCATGTGAGAATGTGTTTTGGAGAGTGTATGTCACTATATGTGCATGATAAAAAGTTCTAATATTTTGTTTTCATATCATAACATCTATGGTCTGGTGGGAGACTGTAATGTCCAGAGACTGTTGTGCATAAGGATTGTCCAGTTCATGGTGACCTCATTGATTCATGTTCAGTTTGTGTTGTGACCCCACTAATTCAGAATGTCTAGATTTCATGGTGACCTGCAGACCATATTGATTCAGTTTAGACTGGGTGGTGACCACATTGATTGATTCAGGTTCGACTATGGTGACCCCATTGATTCATGTTCACAGTAATCACACTGTGTGGTGACCCCATAGATTTATGTTTAGACTGTGTGGTGACCTTATTGATTCATATCAATGCTGTGTGGTGACCCATTGATTTATGTTTAGACTGTGTGGAGACCCATTGACTCATTTTCACACTATGTGTTGACCTCATTGATTCAGGTTCAGACTATGTGATAACCCCATTGATTCATGCTCATACTGTGTAGTGACCTAATTGATTTAGGTTCAGACTATGTGGTGACCCTATTGATTCAGGTTCAGACTATGTGGTGACCCCATTGATTCAGGTTCAGACTTTGTGGTGACTCCATTGATGCAGGTTAAGACTGTGTGGTGACCCCATTGATTCAGGTTCAGACTATGTGGTGACCCCACTGATGCAGGTTAAGACTGTGCGATGACCCCATTGATTCAGGTTCAGACTCTGGTAACCCCATTGATTCATGTTCAGACTGTGTAGTGACCTAATTGATTCAGGTTCTATGTGGTGACCCCATTGATTCAGATTCAGACTATGTGGTGACCCCATTGATGCAGGTTCAGACTATGTGGTGACCCCATGATGCAGGTTTAGACTCTGTGGTGATCCCATTAATTTAATTGAATTTCAGACTGTGTTGTGATCCAGTTGACTCATTTTCAGGCTCAAACTTTGTGGTGACCCCAATGCTTCAGGCTTAGCTATGTGGTGACCCAATTGCCTCTAGTGCAGTCTGTGTAGTTATCCTTTTAATTTAGGCTCAGGCTATATGGTGACCCCATTAATTCAAGCTGAGACTATGTGGTGATCCCATTGATTCAAGCTGAGACTATGTGGTGACCCCATTGATTCAGGCTCAGACTGTGGTGACCTCATTGATTTAGGCTCAGACTGTATAGTCACCCTATTGCACAGGCTCCAACTGTGTGATGTCTACATTGATTTAAGTTCAGACTGCGCAATGACCTCTGTGATCAAGATTCAGTCTGTATGATGACCCCATTAATTCAAGTTCAGACTGTTGATTGCCCATTGATTCAGGTTCAGACATTGTGGTGACCTAATCAAGTCAAGTTCAAACTTTGTGGTGATCTCGCTGACTTGGGTTCAGACTATGTGGTGACCCCATTGATTCAATTTCAAGTTCAGACTGTTATGATCTCATTGCTTTAGGCTCAGACTGTGTGATGACCCCATTGAATCTGGTTCAGGCTGCTGATTACCCCATTGAATCAGGTTCAGACAAAGAAGTGACTAAATTTAGTCAAGTTCAGATTTTATGGTGACCTTGTTGATTCAGGTTCAGACTGTGTGGTGACCTCATTTATTCAGGTTCCTGTTGGAGAGTTTAGAGGACCTGGACAGCAGCCTCAGAAAATTGAACAGTCGACTCTTTGTCATTCGAGGACAGCCTGCCGATGTCTTCTCCACAATTTTCAAGGTCAGTGTACATGCATTTCATGCAATGATCTGTATCAGGGCTGTAGCTGGACATTGTTTTTTAAGATAGCCGTTGGGTATGTTTTCAAGCTGTCTTTCGACCCTCGGACTAGAATTGTGAAACTTGTGTTATCAGGCTCCAGTCTTCTGCTTTTAAAGGATCTTTATTCTGGTGTCAGTCCATTGCTCCTTGTGTGTTGTAAATAGGGAAAACAATGTGTGTGTGTGTGTGTGTGTGTGTGTGTGTGTGTGTGTGTGTGTGTGTGTGTGCTTGTAGTTTCTAAATCAGTATACATGGCAATATGTGTATGTTTTTTTTTTTTAAATCATTCGTGTATCTCTGGATTAATGATGTGTCTTTAACTTTTAAGGGTGTTTGTTTTTTGACAAATTGATGTGTAGCTTGTGTGTCATATGTGTGTGTAGTGTGTGTGTGTGTGTGTGTGTGTGTGTGTGTGTGTGTGTGTGTGTGTGTGTGTGTGTGTGCATGCATGTGTGAGTGAGTGAGTGAGAGAGAGATAGGGAGTTTATAATCATTGTGGATGTAGCACAAGAGGTGGTTATGAAGAAAGAAGCCTTTGAATTTGAAATTGTCAAACATGACTTTATTTGTATGTTTTTGTGAGATGTAATGTGTGCAGGACTGTCTTATTGGCTGTGTCACGAATAAATGGCATCTCTTCTGATTTGACTCTGACTGAAATCTCAAGAAATTTTTCTCTGAATGCTGTTCATAAACAGAGGAATGCAAAAATGATCATTCCCAGTAGGCTATTGAAGATTTGATTTCATACTGTCATGCATTTGATAATACTTTTTTTTTTTTTGAGGATTAATTAGTTCAATCTTCATGAAGACTATTTCAGTTGAAGTAAACAAATACATGACTTCACGGGAAGTCAGTGATCAATGTTTGTATCAAGCTGAACTAAACAGAGTGACTAAAAAGCTTATGACCTTTAGGGTTCTCTGTCACATTGTTTGAGGCTAAGTGTTTGCTGGGATAAGTAACTGGCAGCACTGGCAGTACACATGACTTTTTCATGTAAACCGAAGTGCACTACAAACACACAGCCATGCATGCCTCTGGATATAAGTTGCTTCACCTACTTCTGCCCTTTTTCTCCTCCCAGTAATCCCATTGATGTGCATTGTTCATGTGTGAGGCAAAAGAAAGGCAAGTTGCCTTTTTTTCTGTTGTGTTTTTTCACAGCAAGTGCTACATTTATCTTGATTGTCTTTGGTTTGTAAGTCTGCCAGTTAGCATGGACAAACAAATTACAAGACAGAACATGACGCGTTTCAACCTCTTAGGTCTTCTCTTCAGCAAGATAAACTACATTCAGGACAATGAAAATTTTGAGAAGATAAATGATGGCTTGTTCTTCATTTCCATTGTCCTGAAAGTTGTTTATAATGCCTGAAGAAGACCTGAGAGATTGAAATGCGTCATGTTTTGTCTTATAATTTGTTTGTCTGTGTCAATAGGCAGACTTGCTTTAAATTCCTTTCAAAATTGGATTGTTTTGGGGTTTTAGCATGACTATTTTTGAGACCAAAAAAAGGCATTGGAGGTGTTCTGCAAATAGGAGTGGAACATCACACAGCTAACGTTTGAGGAGGACCCTGAGCCCTATGGCAAGGAACGGGATCATGCCATCTGTGTGCCCTGGCCGCTGAGCTGGGGGTGGAGGTGGTGATCAAGTCTTCACACACCCTGTACAGCCTGCCACAGTGAGTCCAGTCTTTCCCCTCATGTCTTCATCATCATCATCGTCATCATCATCATCATCATCATCATCATCATCATCATCATCGTGACAGTAGATATTAAAAGTTGTCAGGTTCTCACAATCTGGGTCCAGTCCTCCCCAACTTTCTCTCTCTTCTTCCTCCTCTTCCTTCTCCTCGTCATCTTCCTCTTACTTCTCTTCCTCCTCCTTTTCTTCCTCTGGCTCCTGTCCTTCATCCTCCCCCGTTTTCTCCATCCTCTTCCTTTTTCTCTTCCTCCTCCTCCTCCTTTTGTTCCTTCTCTTCCTCTTCCTCCTCTGCATTATCCTCCTCCTCTCTTCATTTTTCTCCTCCTGTTCCTCCTCTCCTCCTCTTTTTTTCTCTCCCCCCCTCCTCTCATGATATAAACAGACATATGACATGGTAACAACTTTTCATCTTGCACAGTCTGCCACCGTGAGTGTAGACCCCCTCCTCTTTGTTCTCCTCCTCTTTTGCTTTCTCATTCTCTTTTGCTTTCTCCTCCTCCACTTTTTCTTCCTCATCATCATGATAATAATAGACATTGATTGTGGTCGGCAGACTCAACACCCCCCTGTAAAGTCTGCTACAAAAAAGTACAATGTGTCCTGTCATCATCGTTGTCTGACATCATGATCATCATTTTCATCATCATCATCATCATCATTTTGATGATGACTAGATTTTGGTAATGATGAGTTCTTCACACACCCTGTATGGTCTGCCACAGTGAGCCCAGTCATCATCATCATTGGTAGTAGCAGCAGCAGCAGCAGCAGCAGCGACAACAACACTGTGGCGTGATCAGCCTGTACCAGTCATTGTATCAAATGAACGATATGCAAAAAGTTTACAGACAAAACAAGACTTCTTCATTCACACTCACACTCGCTACATTTAACAATATCTGCAACAACTCTGAACAAGGTTCTCAGCTGCTTCCCTTTTTATCCACATATACCCAGCTTCGCTTATTCTCTATAGTTAATAACTTCTGTGCTCCAAATCAGTCTTCAACTGAAGGGCAGCAAAAGAGAAAGCAGAAAAAAAGGGAAAAGAGGGCGAGAGGCTGGACAGAGGGCATGACAGACCAAGAAACAGGATTGAAAGAGTTCAGGAGAGAGGGTAGTGAGAAGGAGCGGGAAAGGAGGGAGAAAAGACCGAACAGACATCACAAGCACACACCACCGCCTCTCTGGCACACCACAAATTTGCGTGTCCGTATATCAAAGTTACAAATTGTTTGGTGGTGTCGATCACACTCACTGGTGTATATTTATCCCTGGAACAGTACCTCCAGGTGTGCTGATGGTTCTCACTTAAAAGAATATGAGGTAGAGGAGAAGTGGGGAGGGGTGCAGGATGGTAGAAGGCAACACAGAGAGAGAGAGAAATCTTTTGACTGTGAACCCAACCAAAAAAAAGGTGAATCCACACCTGACTGTCAAGCACAAAAGGCCTATTGCACATAGCAGTCCTCCTCCTCCTCCTCATCATCATCAACAACATCTCAACATTAACAGATATTGATAGAGGTCAAGTCTTCTCACACACAACCAGCCGCCGTGGCGAAGTGGTTAGCGTCGCGGACTCCGGCTGGGAGGTCGTGGGTTCGAATCCCATCAGAAGTCATGTGGGTTTTTCTGGCCCGACCGGCTCCTACCCAGAGTTGAGTTTGCTGCGGACTCAGTTGGGAAGACTGGGACCACACAGTCGAGTTTCATCCACTTAATGGATGCGTTTCTGAGAGTGTTGCTCAAATTTCCTGACCAACACTGCAGGTGTCTGTATCTCTCGGGCCTGGTTGACGCCGGGATATATTATGAAAGGAAGCGTAGAGTACAGCCCTGTCATGTAGTCTCAGACCGAAATGGAAATCCGTAGCATCATCATAATCATCCTCATTCTCATCGATCAGCATTAAAAAAAAAAAAAAAAAAGTCTCAAGTTCTGTGGCCCTTCATGCCCTGCTCTCATAGTGACCTCAGTTTCGATGTCCTCTCCACGTCTGTGGCCTTGGTTTGGCTCCGTCGGGGTCACCGGTATCGGCGAGTCCATGGGGGCTGTCGTTGGACAGACGTGTGGGTGGCGCCCTCCGGAGGGAGAGCTCACTCACACGGCTCCGCGACTAAGCAATTATTGTCGTCAATAGGGGGCTTAGTAGGTGGTGTCCTGCGTATGTTAAATCAGAACAGGGCGCCACTGAACACCACTGAAGTGACTCGGCGGCAGTGCCTCCTCCGGTGGGTTGCCTCTTGACGACTTGACATTGACTGCTGCCTGTGGATTGCTGGTGCCGGGGCTGCGGTGGGGCCGACCGGGCCGTGGCTGTGGACGGGGTGTAGGAATGAGCGGCGTGGGTGCACAGCCTCTGAGGTGGCGCCGAGGTTGGGACAGCAAAAAAAAAAAAAAAAAAAAAAAAAAAAGTCTTCTCACACACACTATACAGTCTTCCGCAGTCCTGTTGTCACTATCATCAATGTCACCATCCTTGTCGTCATTATCTGAATGATGATATCATCGTCACTGTCATCATGATAATCAAGAGACAGTGGTCTGGGTCAAGTCTTCACACACCCTGTCCCGCCAAAATAAGGCTAAACACATATACGAAGAAAGCATGCTTATCTAGTGCACATTATGAAGCAAGTGAGTTTCCAACCAATATGTCTTTGTCAGATGTCATAAGAAAATAGATCTTTGTCAGATGCCATAAGAAAATAGAGTAGACGTATAAAGAAATACACAAATGATGATGGCTGTCAACAGGATAATGGCTACGCATAAAAAAAGAAAGCACAAACATGAAGTGAATTCAGAAACTGAATACAGAAGCAGGGAGAGAAAAAAGGCTAAGAGAGATAGGAAGGGTGGTAGGGATGGGCAGGGGTTAAGAAGTGAGCTGGATCTGTCCATTGACAAGTAATGCAGGGCACTTTGGATGAAATTAAACTATCTGCAGAAGGAGCTGCAGTGCATGTGAAGGGAAGGGGAGGGTCAGTCTCCTGTTGTGGGCAACAAAAAGTCTGACCCCAGGGTAGGTTGGCGGGTGATGTGGTGGTTGACATGTTGTATGGCATAATGTTGATATGCGACTCACGCTTTTAGTAACATGGTAGTTGATAATATGTTACATATGTTATAAATGTTAGTTGTGTTTCAGTATGTGGTGGATGTGGTGTGTGACAGCTCTGTTGTATAATATGTTACATGGTTTCAGTATGTGGTGGATGTGTTATAAATGGTAGTTGTTTTCAGTATGTGGTGGATGTGTTGTGTGACAGCTCTGTTGTTTTCAGTATGTCGTGGATGTGCTACTGGTTACTCTAGTTGTCTTCAGTAGGTGGTGGATGTGTTATGTGATGGCTTGGGTTGTTTTATAGTGTGTGGTCGATGTGCCATGTGACGCTTTAGTTTTTTTCAGTATGTGGTGAATGTGCCATGTGACGGTTGTATTTGTTTTCAGTATGTGGTGTATGTGTCGTGTGAAAGCTCTGGTTGTTTTCAGTACATGGTGGATGTGCCATCTGATGGCTGTGGTCGTTTGTGTTATGTGGCATATGTGTCATGTGATGGCTTTTGTAGTTTTCAGTATGTGATAGATATGTCATGTGATGATTGTGGTTTTCAGCACGTGGTGGATATGTCATGTCATGGCTATGATTTTAGCATGTGGTGGATGTGTTATGTGATAACTGTGGTTTTCAGCATGTGGTGGATATGTCATGTGATGATTGTAGTTTTTAGTATGTTGTGGATATGTCGTGACATGGCTATGATTTTAGCATGTGGTGGATGTGTTATGTGATAACTGTGGTTTTCAGCATGTGGTAGATCTGTTATGTGATAACTGTGGTTTTCAGTATGTGGTAGATGTGTCATGTGATGGCTGTTGTTTTCAACATGTGGTGGATGTGTTATGTGATGGTTGTGGTTGTTTTCAGCATGTGGTGAATGCACCATGTGACGGCTGTGGTTGTTTTCAGTATGTGGTGAATGCACCATGTGACGGCTGTGGTTGTTTTCAGTATGTGGTGAATGCACCATGTGATGGCTGTGGTTGTTTTTCAGTATGTGGTGAAAGCACCGTGTGATGGCTGTGGTTGTTTTTCAGTATGTGGTGAATGCACCATGTGATGGCTGTGGTTGTTTTTCAGTATGTGGTGAATATGTCACGCGACGACTGTAGCGGTTTTCAGTATGTGGTGACTGCACCATATGACAGGTGTGGTTGTTTTCAGTATGTGGTGAATATGTCACGCGACGACTGTAGCGGTTTTCAGTATGTGGTGAATGCACCATGTGACGGTGTAGTTGTTTTCAGTATATGATGGACATACTAGGTGGCGGCTGTCGTTGTTTTTGTCACATACTGCATTTGCAACACTCAGTTACACACATGGCATGTTTACTCCATATGATGTGCAAATCTACTCCATTCATCCAAAGGAGAGACTTTGGAATCAAGAATTCACTTTTTTGAGCTCCCTTTATCAAAATTACCAACACAACAAAAAAAATTTGCAATACACACTTTTTCATTCACTTCATTAGTAGTTGCATGACACCATAAAGGCAGCTCATTTTCTGTCTTGTAATAAACCGAAATACTACTTTTCTTGTCATTCTTTTAAAATAGTAGGCAGCTGCATGGAGGAAAG
>JADBJO010013317.1:0-5000 GCA_016801955.1 Conus betulinus | reverse complement strand
TTCTCTGATGAAACAGGGGTACTGCTGATACAAGGAAAGATGGTGATAAAGGTGTAAGGAAATACAGGGGTAAAGGTACAGATAAAAGAGAGCGATAAAGATAGAAGGGAAGGAATTCATAAAGATACAAGGCGAGAGAGTGGTAAACGATACAGGTAAAGAGAGTGATAAAGGTATAGACATTGATACAGATACAGGTAAAGATGGTAATGAAAATATAGGGAAGGATGGTGTCATGAAAATACAAATAAAGATGTACAGGTAAGGATATTGATTAAGAAAAAGGTGAAGATGGTGATATAGATACAAATGAAGAGAGTGACAAACAGATGAAGACAGTGATGAAGATACAGGTAAAGACAATGATAAAGATACAGATGAAGAGAGTGACAAATATACAAGTTTAGACACTGATAAAGGTAAAGATAAAGACAGACATAAAGATACAGGAAAGACAGTGTGATAAAGATACAAGGACAGACAATGATAAAGATGCAGGTAAAGACAGTGATAAAGATACAGGGAAAGGTGGTGATAAAACACAGTGATAGAGATGTAGGTAAAGACAGTCTTAAAGATACAGATGAAAGAATGACAAAGATACAGGTAAAGACATTTATTATAAATAGATGAGTAAAGAGAGTGAGAAAGATAGAGGGAAAGACAGTGTGATAAATCCACAAAGAGAGACAATAATGAATATATAAGTAAAGAAAGTGATAAA
This sequence comes from Conus betulinus, assembly GCA_016801955.1. Lineage (NCBI taxonomy): Eukaryota > Metazoa > Mollusca > Gastropoda > Neogastropoda > Conidae > Conus > Conus betulinus. Next base: position 4,276 of record JADBJO010013317.1, on the reverse strand, counting down.
GATACAGGGAAAAGCAATGATAAAGCCACAGGCAAATACAGTGATAAAGATGCAGGTAAAGACAAAGTTGATGATACAAGAAAAGACAGTGTTTAAGAGAGATGTACTGGTAATGGTAAAGATAATGATAAAGACAGTGAGAAAAACAGTGATAAAGATACAGGTAAAGACAGCGAAAAGTGTACAGGTAAAGGCAGTGATTAAGAAACAGGGATTGACAGCGATAAAGATACAGGTTGAAAAACAGAATAAAGATACAGGTAAAAAGACTTTGATAAAGATACAGGTAAAGACAGTGGGAAAAGGTACAGTTAAAGACAGTGTGGAAAAGGTACAGGTAAAGACAGTGGGAAAAGGTACAGGTAAAAGACAGTGGGAGGTGTGTGGTTCTGCAGGTGAAGAAAGGTCAGGACCCTCCCCTGGCGCTACATGGCCAGCTGCTGTGGCGCGAGTTCTTCTACTGCGCCGCCACCAACAACCCCCACTTCGACCGCATGCTTGGCAACACCATGTGTGTTCAGATCCCCTGGGACCACAACCCCGAGGCCCTGGCCAAGTGGGCGGAGGTACCTCTGTGTGTGTGTGTGTGTGTGCGTGTGCGTGTGTGTGTGTGTGTGTGTGTGTGTGTGCGTGCGTGTGTGTGTGTGTGTGTGTGTGTGTGTGTGAGTGAGTGAAAATTCAGTGTAATACATTCAGATGAACTTTGCATTGCGTACCATAGATTGTTCTGTTACGGTAGTAGTGTTAGGCTCTTTGACAGAACAGTTAAGGCATATGCCATGTAGGTCAGTGCAAAGAAGACAACTAATTAGGCACATGCCTGCGTGGACATGACATGGAGAAAAGAACGAATGTGGATGGCCAGAAATGGGAAGCTTACAGAAACAGGGTTTCCAGGGATTGATGTAATCATGGTACACATCATGGTGTGGTGTGGTACACACAATGTGGTGTGATGTGGTATGTCATGTGGTGTGGTGTAATACACAATATGGTGTGGTTTGGTGTAGAACAGGGATAGACAGGGTTTTCTGTGGATTGACGCCATCATGGTACACTATGTGATGTGGTAAACAGTGTGGTGTGGTGTGAAATGTGGTATGGTTTGGTACACAGTGTGTGGTGTGTTGTGATACAGGGACAAAGTGAGTTGTTCTTGTGGACTGACATCATGGTACATTATGTGATGTGGTGCACCATGGGGTGTGGAGTGGTGTGATTCATCATGTGGTGTGATGTGATGCATAATGTGGTGTGGCATGATACATTATGTTGTGTGGTTTAATACACAATGTGGTTTTTGTGGCACAGGGACAGACAGGGTTCCCGTGGATTGATGCCATCATGGTACAGCTGAAGAAGGAGGGATGGATCCATCACCTGGCTCGGCATGCTGTGGCTGTGTTCCTCACGCGGGGCGACCTCTGGATCTCCTGGGAGGAAGGCATGAAGGTATGAAATTAACTCCCCTTAATTCTCTGGTGTTTGGAGGGCAGGGGAAGAGCTTATTACCAACACCCTCCACAGCTTATGTCTTGCAGAAGATCAGTTCTCCCAATGTATGATCTTCATCTGTTTTCAGATTATGTGACAGACATTCTTATTCATGAAATTGTTCACCTCTCATCAAATCCATGTTGCTGCCAAGGTGCAGTCCATGCAGTTGTGTGTTACCAGTGAACTGTGATGTACTTGGAGCTATGTGTAGTCATCGAAGTGTGATGTATCTGACACTTTGTGTGATGAACTGTAATGCACCTGGCACTATGTGTAATCAGCAAGCTGATACACCTGGCACTATGTGTAATCAACAAACTGTGATGAACCTGGTACTCTCTTTCATCAGCAAACTGTAGTGTACCTGGTTCTACGTGTACAGACTGTTTACCTATACAGTTTCACCATATTTTGTATGTGTTTGGTGAAAGTATGATGACTATGACAACCTGAAAAGAAAAGAAGTTCAAAAAAAAAAATAATCTGGAGATGAAGTTTTTGAATGGTAATTGCACTTGCAGTGTGTAAACCACTGTACCTGTGCTCTGTGACCGAAGAACAACAACTCTTATTAACTTTTAGACACAAAGTTGCATCTGGATGCGTCTGTACGTTTGACAACATGCAGATATGATAGAACAGTAGCAGGGACTGTAGATGCAGATATGTTAGAACAGTAGCAGGGACTGTAGATGGAGATATGATAGAGCAGTAGCAGGGACTGTAGATGCAGATATGTTAGAACAGTAGCAGGGACTGTAGATGCAGATATGTTAGAACAGTAGCATGGACTGTAGATGGGAGATATGATAGAGCAGTAGTAGGGACTGTAGATGGAGATATACATGTTAGAACAGTAGCAGGGACTGTAGATGCAGATATTTGGAACAGTGGCAGGGACTGTAGATGCAGATATTGGAACAATAGCAGGGACTGTAGATGCAGATATTGGAACAATAGTAGGGGCTGTTGGTTCTGAAAATAAAGAAATATCTTTAAAAAAAAAAAAAGGTGGCAAGAGAATCGGCATTTGTGCCATAGTATGCTGGTGAATGAAGTTTGAAAGTAGTTTGTATCGGGAAAAAAACTATTAATGGTAGGTGCTGAAAGATCAGGTATACCTGTGCAGTTTGCCTTTGCTGAGTGAAGTCATAGATCGAAATGACTTCCCCCCCCCCCCCCCCACCTCTCCTCTATGCTTGTACAAAAAGATTGGAACATGTGTATACACTTTGTAAAAAAGTACTCTCATTTTAGTTGGAAAGCACACCGCTACAAGTTTTGGGTGTAAAACAGGTGTGTGTCGTCAGCAAACGGTGTAACCAGCAACTTTGATGCGCCTGGTACTGTATATAATGAACGAAAGTAATGTACCTGCTGCTGAGTGTAACTAACAAACTGTGATGTACCTGGTACTGTGTGTAATAAACAGAAGTAGTGTGCCTGCTGCTTAGTGTAACTAATAAACTGTGACGTACCAGCTGCCGTGGCGAAGTGGTTAGCGTCACGGACTCCTGCTGGGAGGGTGTGGGTTCAAATCCCATCAGAAGTCATGTGGGTTTTTCTGCCCCGACCAGCTCCTACCCAGAGTTGAGTTGCTGCGGACTCAGTTGGGAAGACTGGGACCACACAGTCGAGTTTCATCCACTTAATGAATGCGTTTCTGAGAGTGTTGCTCAAATTTCCTGACCAACACTGCAGGTGTCTGTATCTCTCGGGCCTGGTTGACGCCGGGATATATTATGAAAGGAAGCGTAGAGTACAGCCCTGTCATGTAGTCTCGGACTGAAATGGAAATCCGTAGCATCATCTTTCTCATCCTCATTGTCATCGATCAGCATAAAAAAAAAAATGTATCAAATTCTGTGGTCCTTCATGCGCTGCTCTCATGGTACCTCAATTTCGCTGTCCTCTCCACGTCTGTGGCCTTAGTTTGGTTCCATCGGGGTCACCGGTATCGGCGAGTCCATGAGGGCTGTCGCTGGACGGACGTGGTGGCGCCCTCCGGAGGGAGAGCTCACTCACGCCGGCTCCGTGACTAAGCAATTATTTTGTCAGTAAGGGGCTTAGTAAGTGGTGTCTGGCATATGTTAGATCAGAACAGGCGCCACTGAACACCACTGAAGTGACTCGGCAGCAGTGCAGTGTCTCCTCCGGTGGGTTGCCTCTTGACGACTTGACATTGACTGTTCCCTGTGGATTGCCGGTGCCGGGGCTGCGGCGGGGCCGACTGGGCTGTGGCTGTGGACGGGGTGTAGGAATGAGCGGCATGGGTGCACTGCCTCTGAGGTGGCGCAGAGCTTGGGACAGCAAAAGAAAAAAAAAAAAAACTGTAACGTAGCTGTCCCTTTGTGTAACAACAAAACCTTATGTATGTGTACACTGTGTGTGACTGAAAATTTTGTGATGTACTAGGCATTATGTGTAATGAAAAAAACTTAGGTGTACCTGGCACTATTTAATGGAGAAACGGTGATGTACCCAGTGCTTTGTGTAACACAATATACATGATACACTATATTTGTTTGTCCTCATAGACTAGAAGGAAAATTTGTTAGTGGTGCCATCATCAAAATTCACATATTACAACAAATTATAAACAAGTATATCATTAAAAATATTTAAAATATTGTTAAAAATTGTGGTGTAGTTAGTATTGTGTGTAATGAACAAAGTAGGATTTTTATGCTGTGTGTAATGAACAAAGTGATGTACCTGGTGTAGTGTGTAATGACCAAACTGATGTGTTTTGTGTTGTATGTATTGAACAACATGATGG
>JADBJO010013316.1:50000-53035 GCA_016801955.1 Conus betulinus | reverse complement strand
CACTTTTTTCGACAGGATGTCTGGGAGGGAGAGAGAGAGAGAGAGAAAAGAGAGAGAGAGAGAGAGAGAGAGAGAGAGGAAAGGAGGGAGAGAGGGAAGGGAGAGAGGAAACAAATTTTAATAACAATTTAAAAATGGGGGGGGGGGGGTAGAATACAGTCTTTGGTATTCAGGCCACACCAACACTCAAAGTCTATCCTTAGTACTAAGTCATGGGCAGATGTCATCTGCACAGTCATAATTTTTTTTTGTTTTTGTTTTTGTTTTTTTTTGGGGGGGGTTTTTACCTCTTCAGAAGCCAACCTCCCAGGCTCCTGAGAACCACTCATTAAAGCAACTCTTCAAGGGAACATCTAAGCAAACTTTTGTCACTAAATTACTGGAAGCCAACACAAACACCATTCCCTCACCTATTGCTACACTGTCTTCCCATGCCAAGTGTTCATTTTTCTACACGTGAAGAGACCCTCATGTAATTTGTCGGCGGTAATGGAAAGTCCACAGAAGTTGGATCCAAACATTCTGCTACTGACAAGATTTTCCTCGACGCCCCACATGCTCTCGTCTTCCTTCAGTTTGAAAATGTAACTGCGGACTTATAGTCACATAACCGTTTATATTTATAATCACATAAACCGTTACATTTGCCAAAGTAACGTTCGTTACGAAACAGATGGCCAACAAAAAGGTTAGAGAGATCAACATCACCCAAAATAAAGGCGAAAAGACAGAAAGAAATTGAAGTGCACGAACTGAGTGACTCACCTAGTTACGTGATTCGCTGATCGACCGATTGGTAGATTGAATGACTGATTTATTGACTGACGATTAATAAAGTGATCAGCGGATGGATGTGTGGCTTAACTCATTCGTTGATTTATGGATGGATTGAAAACTAGTTTAAGTCACCGATTGATGGATGAATGAATGATTTCTTACACTGATTCTTGGATGGTTTTCATTCAATGACTGGTGGGATTTTCTTTTTAATTGATTGTTGATTGGTTTCATTCATTTACTGATGGATGATTACATTTATAGCTTGACAAAATTTGACTATTGATTTATGGAAAGTTTGTATTGATGGATGGATAGATGAATGGATGTTTCTTTTGGTGATTAATGAATGGTTTTATTTATTAGTTGATGGATGGTTTCATCCTTTGATCGACGGATGTATGAACATTTTCTTTTATTGGATCAATTCATTTATAGACTGAGGGGTGAATTCTTTTATTGGTGAATGGACAAATGGATATTTACTTTTTTGATGGATGGATAATCTTATTTGTTGATTAATGGAAGAGTTGGTGGTTTATTTCATTAACTAACAGAGAGTTTCATTCATTCTTCGATAAATGGTATCATTTATTAACTGACGGATTGTTTCATTCACTACTAACAGATGAATAGAGAGTTTCACTCACTAATTGATAGATGGGTGGATAGACGGGTGGATAAATTGATTGATGAACGGATTCATTGATGTACTTGATTGATTCGTTGTGTGTGTGTGTGTGTGCGTGCGTGCGTGCGTGCGTGCGTGCGTGCGTGTGTGTGTGTGTGTGTGTGTGTGTGTGTGTGTGTGTGTGTGTGTGTGTGTGTGTGTGTGTGTGTGTGTCTGTCAGCTTGCGCGCGCACACAAATGTGTGTGTGTGTGTGTGTGTGTGTGTGTGTGTGTGTGTGTGTGTGTGTGTGTGTGTCTGTGTGTGTATCTGTGTGTGTGTCTGTGTGTGTATAAATGTGTGTTTGTCTTTGTCTACAAGTGCATCTCTCTCTCTCTCTCTCTCTCTCTCTCTCTCTCTCTCTCTCTCTCTCTCTCTCTCTCTCTCTCTCTCTCTCTCTCTCTCCTGTATGTATTTCTGTGTCTGTGTCTGTGCCATCGTGATGCTGTGTGTGTGTGTGTATGTGTGTAAGTGTGTGTTTCTGCGCGCGTGCACGCGCGCGTGTGTTTATGTGTGTGTGTGTGTGTGTGTGTGTGTGTGTGTGTGTGTGTGTGGTGTGTGTGTGTGTGTGTGTGTGTGTGTGTGCCCTGTTCAGTAGTTGCCTGCATGTAGCATGAATGCTCATTCAGTCATCCATTCTGAACGAAGGACGTACGTTTTGACACGTGTGCAGGCTCTGCTCCAATCAGCGAGGGCTGTGAGGTCACGTGGGATGGCATTCTGTGCTGGGACCTGGCCAAACCAGGGCGACGGTCACTCAGAAATGCCCGGACTACATCCATGGATTTAACAAGAATGGTCAGATCATCTTCGCATTACTTAACAGCCAAATTCTGCACAGTTCTTAGCTGTTGCCTGCTCTGATGTGACTGACAATGCTTGGGTTATTTACACAGGAGAGTTGATCTCTCTGTCAGTTGGCACCATTTTGTCCGCCCCCTTCCATTTTTGGTGTATCCCCAAACCTAGGCTCAAAGATATCCTCTAATACTGATCACACTTTACTTATTGTTGATGAAAAACGTACTTCCATACAGTACGTTCTTCTCGTTTTCCCTTTTCTACCCTTCGCCGACGAATTTGGAAGGATAATGGATTTTCTTTTTGTGGCTTTTTTTTTAATACCACAGAGTTACTGATGGTTTAATCTCCTTTTTTCCCCACAAATTTTGAACCAGTTCAATAATCTGGTCATCTGATGAGTCTCAACAAAGACAGTGTACCATGATATACCCTGGTTTCCAGCAGGCCCATTGCTGGTCAGACTATTGGAGCAACACTCAGAGACGCATCCATTAAGGGGAGGAAGCTGGACTATATGGTTCCAGCCTTCTGAACAGATTTCATAGCAGACCCGACTCTGGGGTCATAGGCCGAAAAATCCCACAAAATCCCACGACATCCCAGCTGGGAATTTGCGAAGCTAATCACCGCACCACGGCGGCTGGAATGAGCGATGCGTGGGAGGTAATGATAATGGAGTGGCACAGAAGATGAGTCAGCCAAACCCAAAAAGAAGAAAGATTTAAAAAGAAAAGAAAATGAAGGAAAAAAAAAAAGACAGTGGGCCAGTGTCTGTGGGCCCAATCA
>JADBJO010013316.1:25000-32500 GCA_016801955.1 Conus betulinus | reverse complement strand
CCTCAGGCTCTGCGACAGGAGTTCTCAACCCGTCCTTTGAAAAGAAGACCTCCCACACAAGCACGTAGCAGCAAGCCTTCTGCACGAAGGATGTGGATGCAGGAGACAACTTTCAACTGTGAAAGGGGTCCAAAACAATAAACATACGGAAAATGTTATGTGAAATTCGAAAGGGAAAGAGGAAACCCGGTGTCTTGAAGACCTTGTGCACTGTTGTATGACGGTGATGGTGCAGGAAACTGGCCAAGTTCATCCTGGTGCTGATCCCTCTCTTCGGCATCATGTACATGGTCTTCTACGTCGTGGTGCCTTCGGGCTTCCAGAACGATTCCATCAACGTGGCCTACCTGTATCTGGAGATGGCGTACAATTCTTTCCAGGTGCGATCTCTGCCTGTGTAGGTGTGAGTTTCCGCTTGTGAATATGTGCTTGTTTGCACGCATGTATGCGTCCGTGTGTGTGTGTGTGTGTGTGTGTGTGTGTGTGTGTGTGTGTGTGTGTGTGTGTGTGTGTGTGTGTGTGTGTGTGTGTGTCTGTCTGTCTGTGTCTGTGTTTACTCATGAGAGCATGAGCAAGCTCGTGCTTGCTTGTGTGTGTGTGTGTGTGTGTGTGTGTGTGTGTGTGTGTGTGTGTGTGTGTGTGTGCTCGCTCGCTTGTATGAGCTTGCTCGCTCGCTTGTGTGTGTATGTGTGTGTGTGTGCGCGCGTGAGCGTGCGTGCGCACGGGAAGAAGAGCGCGCGTGTATGAATGTATGTATGTGTATGTCTGTCTGTGTGTCTGTGTGTGTGTTCTTTATTTGAAGAAATTTGATCGCAAGTTGGATACAGCTTACGAAGAATTTTTTACTCTACGTCGTCAGTTATTAACTAGCGTAGCAACAGCAGATGCAGCGGTAGTAGTCGTGAACGTAGTTGTGGTAGTGCAAGTAAGGGGTTTAATACAGGATTACGGGAACAACTATTGTTGGCGGAGTAGTGTCCCTTTGTTCGTCAAACAGGCAGCAGACGGCAATCTTAACAGGTAGCGGGTATTCGTTTCCCGAAGTATGCCACATTGTTGTGTCACTGTATGAACATCGACTGAATCGTTTGCTTCCTTTGTTTTTTGCAGGGTTTTCTTCTTGCATTGCTCTTCTGCTTTTTTGAACGAAGAGGTAGTTTTGACTATGTTTTAAAACGTTAAATATCTTGTATGCATGGGCTGACACAACTAAATGTGCAAATTAGACATCAGGAACAATGCAAGTTCAAACTACAAAACGATGATGATGATGATGATGATGATGATGATGATGATGATGATGATGTTGATGATGATGATGATGAGAAGGATGATATAACAAAGCAGGTGAGGAAAGGTGTTGGGGAAGGAAGAGAGAGAGAGAGGAGAGGAAGGAAGAGGAGAGGAAGACATGAGAACAAATGCGTATGATAGAACTGAAAAGAATGAGTGTGGCTGAAAAGGGAGAGAAAAAAAGAGAAGGGCAAAGGACAGCTTTTAAGGGTATTACAGAAATAGTCGGATGCAGATTACTATTTTGCTGTGGCACGAAGCAGATTCACCCACTATGTGAGGAATGAGGATTCAGTGAAGTCACTGTCTATCATTGTGCCATGGAAAGTGGGGAGGTGGGGGTTACATTTGTGAAATTTACCAGTAAGCAACATGCAACATGATTTTTACACTCCGACCGAAAAACAGAGACTGGTTATAGAATGAGCCTATCAGGTCAGTCATGTCCAATCCATGTCCGTCCGATGGATCGTTCCTACCATATAGCGCATGATCTTCATAATAAATTAATTAAATTCATTTACGTTTACTTTTTCACACAGTAAGCCTGTTACTGGCTCAGGGTGTTGCATGTTCTTTTAAGGTTGAATCGGTGACAAAAAAGAGCAATTCTATCGAGAGAAATCATCCAATGTTTTGATGTAATTATCATCGCAGAATTCGTGAGACCGTCTGCAAAGACAGTGTTAAAAAGTTAATTCATTGTTTTTATATTTCTTTGATTTGAACTTGTTATGCTGCGTGCGGAAAACGCAAATATGATTTAGCAATGAACTTACATACATGAAAGTTCACTTTTGTTTTATAATTGCAATCTACAATGAATTCATAATGCGAAGCGTGTCCATGAGGTCATATAACTTTGCCTCGTGTACGTGAACATTCTGTTGAAAGAAAAACGAATGAAAATTTCAAAGAGAATGACGTGACCGCATGTCTTTTTTTCAGTGTAATGAGTGATTTTGTTAGGTGCGACGTGTCCATGGACAAAAATCGGTCTTTACACAGTCGATGATTGACACTGTGAGCAGTTAATTGCTCCGCGATCCATCACATGAACTAGGGACGGGGGTGAAAAACAAAGACAAAATTTAAACTGTCTAGTTTCGAAACGAGGGTCTGGTTTCAAAGTTTGCTTTTGTCCGTTTAAAATCACTTCATCTTTCACAGAAACAAGATTTGTGCTTTTTTAAAGGTAGAGGTTAAAAATAAAATCTTGTCTAATTGTGTTCGGGTCATAAGGCCCATTTCTTTCCCCAAACTTGAAAAACAATAAATGCCACTGGTGGTATAAAACGAGTCGTTGAAATTGGTTCTCTCTCTCTCTCTCCTCTCTCTCTCTCTCTCTCTCTCTCTCTCTCTCTCTCTCTTGCTCTCTCTCTCTCTGTCTCTCTCTGTCTCTCTCTCTCTCTCTCTCTGTCTCTCTCTCTCTCTCTCTCTCTCTCTCTCTCTCCTCTCTCTCTCTCCCCTCTTCCATGATCCTTGGAGAAGGATCATAGAGGCTCCCCTTGATATCTGCTTGAAGATAAACAACAACACCATGACATCATTATAGTGAGGGAGTCGACGGATAGCGTGACTTCGTTACAGAAGACAGGTAGTCAGAAGTGCAGCCGAGCAACAGCCAGTGTACTAAATCCTACGCAAAGCATTGTACGAACCGGCTAGGACATATAGCAGGTCTTCCACCCAACAGACTTGCCAGTCGAGTCCTCCGATGGAATTCTTAGGGTCAGAGACGAAAGGGACGCCCAAAGACAAACTGGTGCCAGATGATCTACAGAGACCTTCAGATGGTGAACAGATCATGGATCGACAGGAATCTTCAGCTGGTAAACAGACCATAGGTGACAAGAAACTTGATCGCCAGGAATCTTCAGATGGTGAACAGATCATGGGTCGACAGGGACCTTCGGATGGTAAACAGACCATGGATTGACAAGAACCTTCAGATGGCAAACAGAGGATGAATCGTCAGCAACCTTCAGATGGTGAACAGATCATGGATCGACAGGGACCTTCGGCTGGTAACCAGACCATGGATTAACAAGAATCTTCAGATGGCGAACAGCGGATGGATCGACAAGAACCTTCAGATGGCGAACAGATCATGGATCGACAGGGACCTTCAGATGGTAAACAGACCATGGGTTGACAAGAAACTTCAGATGGCGAACAGAGGATGAATCGTCAGCAACCTTCAGATGATGAACAGAAGATGAATCATCAGGGACCTTCAGATGGCGAACAGATGGTAGATCGACAGGAATCTTCAGATGGTGAACAGACCATGAATGAACAAGCATCTTCAGATGATGAACAGACCACGTAAAGACAAGGATCTACAGATGATGGACAGACCATGTAACGACGCCCTGAGAATAGTCACTGACCTACCTGCAGGAGCATTTCCACCATCCGTCTCGTGACGTGGGAGTATCTAAGTCTTATCACCACTCGCGTGTTTGACCCTGGCCCTGATCCTAATGTGACCTCTCAACCCCGACGCACTCACTTGTTCCTGGGCATTTACCAACGATCAGTTCAGTGTCTGCACATGTATAATACGAGACCTCTCCTCCTTCACACAGTTTTTCCCACGGACTAAGTTCATTCTGGTGCAAACCCATGGTATTAAGCCGACTTCATGAAAGGGTGGACATCTGGTGGTGGACCAGAGTTACTGGACAGACAACAATGTGGAGGGCCTGTCCAGCCTGTTCATAACGCCTCTAACTGGTTGCGCATGACTGAGAGCGGAAAGTGTCAGGTGGAGATCCGTGAGGGTCGACACTGGTCCGTCATGGCACAGTGACGATTGACCTCCGGTCATGGGTCACTGAGCGATGACCAGCTGGCCGTGTGCAGAAGTGCCAACCAGACAGGTGACTGCTCCACCAGCTGACCCCTTTGGAGGTTATTATTACAGTGACAGTTCACGGCACACGCACCGGCTGCCCCTGTAATTCAAAGCTGTCAAAAGTAGTCATGACCACAGTTAGAGCTCCGTCCGGGGGTAGAATTCAAACGCAGTGGGCTTTTTTTTTTTAATCACAATAAGCATGCAGTAATAGTATAAGCTATGGGCTTTCTACACGGTGCTTTTATTAATGCTGAATATGCACATGCCCACGCACGCACACACACACGCACACATACGCATACACACACACACACACACTCACACACACACACACACACACACATTAACGCGCGTGCGCGCGCACACACACACACACACACACACACACACACATATGCACACACGCGCGCGCGCGCGCGCACACACACACCTTTACACGGAACGCGCGCGTGCGCATACACACACTCACACAAACACACACTCGCTCGCACCCACACGTGCAAGCACGCAGTGGTAGTAGCAGAAGCAACAGTAGTAGTAATAGTCGTCGTCATAGTAGTAATAGTAGTGGTAAGTAGTAGTAGATGTAGCAGCAGCAGCAGAAGTGGTGGTGGTGGTGACAGTAGTAGTAGTGGTGGTGGTAGAAATGGTAGTGGCGATGGCTGTGTAGTAGTAGTAACCGAAGTAGCAGCAGCAGCAGTCGAAGTAGCAATAGTAGTAATAGTAGCGGCAGCACCAGTAGGCCTAGTAGTAGCAAGAGGAGTAGCAGAGCAGCAACAGTAATAGCATGATAGCAGCAGTAACAGTCGTAGCACTAGTGGTCATAGATGTAGTAGAAGATGTAGTAGTGGTGGCGGTAGTAGTAGGTAGTAGTAGTAATGGTGGTAGAAGAAGTAGTAGTAGTAGTAGTGGTAGTAATAGAAGCGGCGGTAGCAGCAGTAATTGTAGCAACAGTGGTGATGGTGGCAGCAGAACTAGTTGTAATGTTGGTGGTGGTGGTGGTGGTTGTGTTTGATACCAGTAGTAATAGTTCTTGTTCTTACAGCAGCGGCAGTGGCAGCATTAGCAGCAGCAATAGCAGTATGGTCGTGTGGGTATTTTCATTGCCGCTGTTCTCTCATCACTGTCACTAACATCATCATCATCACCATCGTCACCCCCCTGCCTGTCATCAGGTGCACGGGGAGCTGAAGAGGCTGTGGTACCGCCACCGCTACCGCAAGGGCGACCCCACCGCCTTCACCCGCTCCTTCGCCTTCTCCTCCTACCGCAAGACCCTCACCTCCACCCCCAGCTCCGCCACCCGCTCCCTGTCCGCCCACCTCCTCCCCCACTCCCCACCCCAGCTGGCCTCCAACCACGCCCTCGCGGCCATCCCCCCTTCCACCGCTTCCACCGCTGCCGCGGCCTTCGCCATCCTGAAGCCTCGGAGCTTGTCCTCCTCGTCCTCCCATATCGACGACACCAGGCACGATCTGCTGACCGCGTCGGAGAAACGCCAGTTGCGTCTGCACAAGTCCCGGTCCCACGACCTGGAACGCGAGACGGGGAGCGACGTGGAGATGAAGGTCGGGGGCGACGCGTTGCTGAGGCAGGCGATGAAAGGGAACGCGTTGGCCAAACGCGCCGCGTTCCGGAAGCAGAGGACGCTGGAGGAGTTGTCCTCCTTTGACAGTGACGTCGACGTCGGGCGTTCGCCGCCGCTGACGTCACCCGTGTTTTGTGTCACGAGTTTTGAAGAGGAGGATGAGGAGGAGGGGAGGGGAAGGAAGAGAGGCGAAGGTGTTTTGGGACAAGAATAGGAACAACAGCACGTCGGCTTTTCTGTGATGAGGGTTTCGGTGTTTGTTTATGTGTTTGTTTGTTTGTTTGTTTGTTTGTTATAATATCAGTGTGTACGTTACGTCAGTAAAAAGTCCCTTCCTCCCTTTCAATTTTGCGTACATCCGTTCATAAGCCTATGAGCATACATCCGTGCATAAGCCTGTGAGCGCACATCCGTGCATAAGCCTATAAGCATTCAAGCTCATTAACTTGACTAAAGACCATAATCACTCTTGGCACAATAAATAGAGTAACGATCATCAAGAAACCAGCGGGAAGCGTGACAGCTGTAATCTAGCACAGAAAAGAAAACAGCAATTTTCTCTTGAAAACAATTGTCATCGCGTAAAAGCAATTATCATGCCATGAAAACTATTTTCGGGGTTTGACGCTGTTTAGACATCCGATAATGTCGTTAAAAAAAAAATGAGGAAAAATAGCAGCAATGACACCAGTAAACCGTCATCATGGGAAAGTCATTAATCCTGGCGGTTGTCTCCGATTTGCAGCCTTCGGCAAAGCTATCTTGCCACAGCCTACGGTTGACACCATGACACCAATCGTATCAATGCGCATGCACACGAGTCATACTGACTCGGTTGTCATGATGCTTTTTCATAATTATCTTTGTTCATGAGTTTTCATGATTACCTGTTTTCGTGAGCCATAGTTATCAGTTCTTTCGATTATTACTGTTTTCAAAAGTGAAACTGGTATCTCTTTAATATTTCCGTGAGTCAAGTCATCCGTTTTCATGAGTCATAATTAATTATCTCTTTCATGAGCAGTTATCAGTTTCCATTTGGTCTTATTTCCGTGAGTCATAGTCATTTTCATGAGTCATAATTATCTCTTTTCATGTCAAAATTTTTCATTACCCTTTTTCTTGAGTCATAATTATCTCTTTTTTTCATGAGTCAGTGATCAGTTTCCATTCGGTCATATTATCTCCGTGAATCATAATCATCCGTTTTCCATGAGTCATGACCAGCGGTGTCAATGATGCCATACTGATCATTTTCGTGGTGATCATGTTGGACTACCATATCAGGCCGAGAAACCGGGAAAAGAGCGATTCGATTATGAACCAACAGCATCGGTGATAATTACTATTTTCATGTCAAAATAATGGTTATAACTGTGTTTTGAGGAGCATCACCGTTTTCATGAAGAAGACAGTTGTTTCGGACTTTTGTGCCTGGTGAGTTTCCATACACAGGGCCATTTTGTTGGGTCCCAGTGGAGGAGTACCTGGCAGAACAATCATGTTGGGCAAGCCTGGCCGACGGGCGGATGAGAGGGGGGTGGGGGTGGGGGTGGGGGGGTAGGGAGAGAAAAAGAGAATAAGAAAGGAAAGATGGCCGGATTTTTTTTTTTTTTTTTTTTTCATCAGCTCCCAAATAAACGTTTGTTGGGTGCTTTAAGCTCGTGATGATCCCAACTCCATAGCGAAAGACACAAATAACTGACCTGACGACAAAATAGTGACCTCATGAGCTACTCCCGCCCCCCCCCCCCCA
>JADBJO010013316.1:15000-17500 GCA_016801955.1 Conus betulinus | reverse complement strand
GATTTCCAAGTCCTAATTAATTGTTCGAATAGACAATACACGAAATCGGGAATGTTTGAAAGTGGGAATGAAAATTGTTCAAATAGGACTCAAAAACAGTCCCATGGCTACCGGTGGTGAGTAGTTTGTTATGACATTACCTAACACAAAAAGCTCTGAAAAAGACTACCGTCCGTGACCTCTTCCTTCCCTGACCTGATAGGAACTCGCCTGTGATAAAGTCTATCACAAAATTCCAATTCCTCATGCATTAGTTTGCGAATCTTTCAGTGTTAGTGAGGCAGCCTTTCGCATTACCGATTCTGTGTACATTATCTTTCACTCATGACCAGCGGCACACCGCTCGGAACTAATGGAGGCCAGCGTCCGAGTTTGATTATCTTTCTGAGGGGGATAAAACAGCACTACGAACGGCTCCTCAGCTGAAGCTCATTTCAAGCAGAGCTGATACGAAATAAGGGCCACCAGTTCTAATAGAAGGGGTTTGTATGCTACTGATGTCAGCCACTCTGTATGACCCCTCTGTATGGTTGTATCATCCGCTCGCTCGTGTCCGTATGTTGCGTGGAAAGCGCGTGATTTCATGAAGTCCCTAACTAGTTTACGGGCTTTGCATAGTTACTGATTCAGTCTGATAGCATCAAATCAAGTTAAACACACACACACACACACACACACACACACACACACACACACACACATATATATATATATATATATGTGTGTGTGTGTGTGGTGTGTGTGTGTGTGTGTGTGTGTGTTTTGTGTGTGTGCGTGTGTGTGAGTGTGTGTGTGTGTATGATCCCTACGATGGTTTTTTTTTTGTTTTTTTGTTTTTTTTTTTTTTAATGAAATTCCTGGTTCCATATTTTCACTGCAATATACATAATATCTACATGCACACGCGTATCATTTAGCATGCCCTTCTTCATTATTAACATGGAAAACCTCCACAAAAAACGGTCGCGCGTTTAGACACTGTTAGCCGTCGGAGAAGCTCTGTATCACTGCTCACCGTATACAGTAGAAGGGAACTGCGCTCCTGAAGCAGTTCCAGGAAAAACAGCAGAGATCTAGAATTAAAATCTGCAATAAGCCTTTCCGCCATGAAACCAAATGGCAAAAAAAAAAAAAAAAAAAAAAAAAAAAAATACACACAAACAATACGATGCGCGCACACAAAAAAGTAGCTATCGAACGTATTTCCGGAGAGCCGAGAATGCAAAAGAAGAAGACGGAATAGGGCTGCGCAGGCTCAGTCCCTGTCTACAAGATGTACTGCTGGAGGGTGGCGTAGGAGGTTTCATCGGCGCCTGTGCAGGCGTTGAGGCTGACTGTGGGCATGCCGCTTCCAGACTTGGTGGCCTGCTGCTGGTAATGGCTCAGGTTCACGTCGCCCTCCCACCTGTTGCCCCTCTTCTCCAGGTGAGTCCACTCGTCCCCGACCTTCACCGCCACCTTCTTCGCGTCTGGCACCGTCACCTGTCCACGATCTCGCATCGTCATTATCATTATCATCATCATCATCATATCATAATAGTAACAATGATGATGATAATGATAATAACAATAATGATCGTAGTAATGATGATAATAATGACAGCAGTATTGATTAACAATTCTGGAAATGAAGAGAATGCCCGTTCACTGCATCTGCTCTTGCTGTTTTTATCCCCCCAAAACCTTCTTCAAAGTGTTTAGTAGTAGTAGTAATAATAGCAATAACAACAATAGTAGATAACAGTAATAATAATGATGATGATAATAATAATAACAATGATGATGATGAAAAATGATAAAAATAATAAACAATAATGGTTTTTTTTTTTTCTGCCCCGACCGGCTCCTACCCAGAGTTGAGTTTGCTGCGGACTCAGTTGGGAAGACTGTGACCACACAGTCGGGTTTCATCCACTTAATGGATGCGTTTCTGAGAGTGTTGCTCAAATTTCCTGACCAACACTTCAGGTGCCTGTATCTCTCGGGCCTGGTTGACGCCGGGATATATTATGAAAGGAAGCGTAGAGTACAGCCCTGTCATGTAGTCTCAGACCGAAATGGAAATCCGTAGCACACATCTTAATCATCCTCATTCTCATCGATCAGCATAATACAAAAAAAATGTCTCGAATTCTGTAGCCCTTCATGCCCTGCTCTCATAGTGACCTCAATTTCGATGTCCTCTCCAAGTTGTGGTCTTGGTTTGGTTCCGTCGGGGTCACCGGTATCGGCGAGTCCATGGGGGCTGTCGTTGGACGGACGTGGTGGCGCCCCTCCGGAGGGAGAGCTCACTCATGCCGGCTCCGCGACTAAGCAATTATTGTCGTCAGTAGGGGGCTTAGTAGGTGGTGTCCTACGTATGTTAGATCAGAACAGGCGCCACTGAACACCACCGAAGTGACTCGGCAGCAGTGCAGTGTCTCCTCCGGTGGGTTGCCTCTTGACGACTTGACACTGACTGCTCCTTGTGGATTGCCGGTGCCGGGGCTGCAGCGGGGCT
>JADBJO010013316.1:0-5000 GCA_016801955.1 Conus betulinus | reverse complement strand
GCATGAGTGTGTGTGTGTGTGTGTGTGTGTGTGTGTGTGTGTGTGTGTGTGTGTGTGTGTGAAAAAGAGAGAGAGAGAGAGAGAGTATGTGTGTGTTGTGTGTGTGTGTGTGTGTGTGTGTGTGTGTGTGTGTGTGTGTGTGTGTGTGTGTCTTAACTGTCTACCATTCAGTGTGTGCAAATGTGTTGTTTTTTTTTTTTGTTTTGTTTGTTTGACTGTTTAGCTTCGAATCGATATATGCAGAAGAAACGGTAAACAAAACAAGTAAATGAATAAATGATCCATGTTTTGTGTGTGATGGAAGAGGGGCACAGGGAGTGGGATGGAGCGGGAGGGGGGAGTGGAAGATAGGGGTGAGAGAGGAAATGGGGGAGGGGTAAGGCTGGGTGAATGGACAGGCACAAACCCTCTACGTAATGACACCATCCCCCCCCCCACACCCCCAAAAAGCACTATAACCCTACCAATTTTCCACTCAGACCTTTTCTTTCAAATCACTGTACAAACTCGTTTTCACCAATCTACCGTCGACACGAAGATCTCGACATGTTTGTCTATTTCCCCCTATGTACCGACCCTTGATACTTGAGCTATAGGCCATAAAAATTCAGACCCCGTCATCTATGTCCCAAAGTTGTTGTTTCTCTGCCTACAGATCCCGAAACTTTCCTTTTCCACATGCAGGACTCAGTGTGTTTTTTTTGTTTGTTTGTTTGTTTTTTTTTATCTGCACACCCTACACAAACCTGAAATCACTCACTCTCTCGCTCTCTCTCTCTCTCTCTTTCGCTCTCTCTCTCACATCACTGACTTACTTATCTCTCTCTCTCTCGCTCCCTTCTTACTTTCTCCCCCCCTCTCCCCCTCCGTCGTCTCTCTCTCTCTCTCTCTCTCTCTCTCTCTCTCTCTCTCTCCGCTCTGCCACAATCAAATTTTCGGCAATAAGACCTTGTTGCGGAGAGAGAGTTTACAAATATTCTTTTGGCGTAATTTTCTAGTATTCTCCTTTTTCACACACACCACACACACACACACACGCACAGAAAATTCTCTCTCTCTCTCTCTCTCTCTCTCTCTCTCTCTCTCTACACTTACACACGCGCGCGGCACACACGCACACACAATATGCGCGCACGGACATGCGCGTGCTCGCGTACACAACCACAACTCACTCTCTCTCCAAACTGCATCTCTCTCTCTCTCTCTCTCTCTCTCTCTCTCTTTCTCTCTCTCTCTCTCTCTCACACACACACACACACACACACACACACACACACACACACACACACACACTCACTCACACAGAGAGAGAGAGAGAGAGAGAGAGAGAGAGAGAGAGGGTTTCATGGCCCTTAAAAAGGTTAAAAATAATAATCTTCTGTTCAGATGACGGAGGGCAGGGGGTAGGGGGTGGGAATGTGTTGTGGGGAGTGGGGGGGGGGGTATATTAGGCTGTTCTAAACGACTGAACTGTGCAGTTGACAAAGCACTTAATACGTGACAGTGTGTGTGGTCTACACCCTTCCGTTTCCCTGACCGACACTTTCCCCGTGTGTGTGTGTGTGTGTGTGTGTGTGGGTGTGTGTGTGGTGTGTGTGTGTGAGTGTGTGGTGTGTGGTGTGTGTGTGTGTGTGTGTGTGTGTGTGTGTGTGTGTGTGTGACATTTATCTGTATGACCTCTCTGTGTGAGCTGTCTTTGATCTCAATGTTTAGTTGGTACTTAATGTACAGACTTTACAGACATGTAAGTATACAGACACGTGCATGCGCGCGCGCGTGTTTGTGTGTTTGTGTGTGTGTGTGTGTGTGTGTGTGTGTGTGGTGTGTGGTGTGTGTGTGGTGTGTGTGTGTGCGTGAGTGTGTGTGTGTGAGAGAGAGAGACTGTGTGTGTGTGTGTGTGTGGTGTGTGTGTGTGTGTGTGTGTGTGTGTGTGTGTGTATGCGCGTATGTGTGTGTGTGTGTGTGTGTGTGTGTGTGTGTGTGTGTGAGAGAGAGAGAGAGAGAGGAGAGAGAGAGAGTGTGTGTGTGTGTGTGTGTGGTGTGTTGTGTGTGTGTGTGTGTGTGTGTGTGTGTGTGTGTGCGTGGTAAAAGTTTTGGAACTTTTTTTTTTTTTTTACTAAAAAGTATATTCCCTGATTGGTGACCTAAAACAATATCATGATATCATGATGTTACACACGTAAAGGAAATGGACAATATCATAATGTTACACAACGTAAAGGAAATGGACAATATCATAATGTTACATACGTAAAGGAAATGGACAGTATCATAATGTTACACACGTAAAGCAAATGGACAGTATCATAATGTTACACACGTAAAGGAAAATGGACAAAAATCAATCTTTTCCCCCTTATCTCATAACAATGGTGCAAACAAATGGTAGATATTCTGGACAGACGTAGAAAATACACATGACTGTTGGAGTAGTGGTAGGTTTTGAACACGTTTCAGTGTTGGAGTCATGAATATGCTTCTAATCAAATGTTTTCGAGGTGCTAGAAAAAACAGTATAAAAAATTGTTCCTTTACGTTTTCGTTTCTTCTTTTTTTTTCTCTTCCACATTATTCTTCTGTTGTTTTTTGTTTTTTTTTTCATTTTGTACACAAGCAGAAACTGCAAACATCAAAGGATTCAATACTTTCAGTATGATTTGTTTCCGTTTTGATTTCCCATTTTACAGTTGAATGCATGGATATATTATTTTGCATTACAAAAGTTAGATCGGAAACGTTGACTGTTCATCGGATAATATCGAGCGGCAGAAAGAAATGGTCTGGTTTCCATTGTTGTTTTTTTGATGAGATTGGTACGATTTAACGTACCGAGGTGTCTTCGGCTTTTTACCGGTCTATTACCACAGTTGCAAATTAGACACCAAGCGCAGTAGAGAGAGAGAGAGAGAGAGAGCCGAGGAGAGGGGGGGGGGGGGGGCAAGGAGGAGCGGAGGAGAAGCGGGGAAGACGGGACGGGCAGGAGCAGGAGAGAGCGGCAGGAGAGAGAGAGAGAGGAGAGAGGAGAGGAGAGAGGAGAGAGAGAGAGGGGGGTAGATGTGTTAAAAAGGCAGCTGAATCTTTTCAACCAGAAGCAACGCACGGCAAAGTGTTGTGAGAGACAGCAAGGTGAAACCAGAGGAAACCCGTATGAAGGATGAATTTAAATGGCTGTCGGGAGAGTAGTGGGTGCGAGGTAGGTCAGGTGACCTACACACCACCAAACCAACCGTGCCCTGTGCAGGCTGCCCTACCCTAGTCGCTAGGGGATAAAGGGGAAAAACAGAAGACCCAGGAAAAAAAAAAAAAAAAAAAAGCATGAAAAAACAAAAGCCGACGGCAAACAGCTACAACTCTCCCCCACCCTCCACCCTCTTTAAAATTAATGAAATCAAAATAAAAGAAAAAGGGGGGGTGTCAGGATGGGATTTTGGAAGAGGCGACAGTAACAGGCGGAGACGGGTTACAGAGAAACAGAGAGGTCGAGAGAGACGGAGACAGGCACAGAGAGAGAGAGAGAGAGAGAGAGAGAGTGAGAGAGAGAGAGAGAGAGAAAGAGAGACGCTGTTTATCTTAGACAGGCAGCCATACGGTTTTTTTGCCGTGCTGGTTCAGCTAGAATGCACACAAATATATGCAAACGTTTATGTAAAAGAGGCGTGTTGTTCATTGCACATGGCTGATTTTTTTTTTCCTTCTGCTCCAGTGAATGGTGCGTATGACTCACCTTCTCCTGAAAACATCATCCTAACGCACGCTGTATACAGCGAAGTGTAACAAGTATCGATACACTTTGGAATGCATAAAGCTGTAATAGAAAATGTCCCCTATACACACACACACACACACACACACACACACACACACACACACACACGAAAAAAAGTTTCACTCATGTTTTTTACACAGCTGTGCGACATACGAGCCAAAAAAAATGAGTCACTCACACAAACACGCGCGCGCACATGCGCACACACACATACACACACTCACACACACACGCACGCACGCACCGCATGCGCGCGCGCACACACCAACACACTCACACACACACACACACACACACACACGAAGTGACTACGAAAGAAATGTCCCACACGGGCGGTTTTTTTCCCCCCGCTGATTCAAAGAAGGAAAAGGTGGTTGAGGGGGGTGACAAGGTTTTGTTACTGTGAAGACAAGACAACAGTCCTGAGGCCCTGACAAGGGGGAGGCCCAGATTTCCACATTCATGATCTTGGGGCTGCGTGCTTGTGCTGCTCAAGCCCAAGAATATTACACGGCTGGGTGAAAGGTATTATTCCGTAACACAACCGACCACAGAGCGTTTTGTGTGAAGACTCTCCCTCCCCCCCCCCCCCACACAACACCATACTCCCTCTCCCCTCTCCACCTCCACCCTCTCCTCTCGATCCCACTCCCTCCCATCGCATCCCCTCTCTCTCCCCCTCCTCCCTCACAACATCACTCCTCTCTCCGCCTCTCTCTCTCTCTCTCTCTCTCTCTACCCTCTCTCTCTTCTCTCCTCTCCACTCTCGTAACCCCACCCCCATAAAACCCGATATGCACGACAATACACACAACATTCAAACCACTTCTCGTCCCTCTCTACCCCATCCCATATCCACGCACTCACTGCAAACAGCGTCTCTCTCTCTCTCTCTCTCATCTCTCTCTCTCTCTCTCCTTCTCTCATTCGTATTCGTATTCGTATTCTCTCTCTCTCTCTCTCTCTCTCTCTCTTCTCTTCAGGCGCACACACAACGAACAAACACGCAATGCACCACAAACCCACAACACACCCCCCACCACACAATCATATAATTCTATATACTATCTATATCCTATATGGTCATTCTATCTATATTATAAATATATTTATCTATACCGCGCGCGCACCCACGCTTGCAAATAAATTCTCTCTCTCTCTCTCTCTCTCTCTCCCTCTCTCTTCTCCACTAACTTCGCCCAGCAATAACCGGACTACTGTACCGCCTATCTAC
>JADBJO010013315.1:45000-53038 GCA_016801955.1 Conus betulinus | reverse complement strand
CCGGGGATGTCTCTATTGCGTCTCTGTCTCTCTGTCTGTATATGCGTGCGTGCGTGTATGTGCATGTGTACGTGTGTGTGTGTGTGTGTGTGCGTGTGTGTGTGTGTATGCGTGCGCGCACGCACATAACACGCACGCACATACACATACACATGTGAGTGGGTGTGGGTGTGGGTGTGAGTGCGCGCGCGGACGTGCATGCATGTGTGTATGTACGTACTTGTGTATGTGCGTGCGCGCGTGTGTAGTAGTAGTACTTTTCTTTAACGTCTTTTCACTAATGTGATATTAGACGAAGAGAGAGAGAGAGAGAGAGAGAGAGAGTTATGTAGGCCTATTCATGCATGCTGGAATGCGTGTTTAAATGTTGTGTCCATAATATAAGACAATATTAATAATTCGGCATTTTCACATTAGAGTAACTGTCTAACTGGACTACAAATTAAAGAAAAGATAACTTTATAAGCGAACTCTAAGTCAAGGAAAATATCCGGAAGAGACATGCCTGATAATGACGGTAAGTATGCTTGAAGGGGCAAACAACCAAACAAGACATGAATGCTAGTTAATCTTTTCTCGCCACAAATACATTTTGCGTTATTACTGCACTTGGTTTTTAAAGCATCAAGTTTTATTCTATAGTGTGTGTGTGTGTGTGTGTGTGTGTGTGTGTGTGTGTGTGTGCGCGCGCGCGCGTGCGTAAGTGCATGCTGGTGTGTATGTGCGTGTGCGTGTATGTATGTATGTATGTATTTATTTGTTGTGTACACACACACACACACACACACACGCGCGCGCCGCGCGCGCGCGCGCACACACACACACACACACACACACACACACACACACACACACACACGAACGTCTAAAACAGGGTATCTAAGAAGCCTTATTTAGTTTAGAAAGAAAAGAAAGATCCTTTCAATCCTGTTTTGCGTATTTTGATTTACTGATTTCAAACTGTCGTAGGACTAGGAAAGATTGGAAGATCTTGAAGCTGATATTATGTATACTGGAACTTAAGATGTTTGAAGTTCTAAGTAGTCTCTCTCTCTCTCTCTCTCTCTCTCTCTCTGGCTCTCTCTCTCTCTCTCTCTCTCTCTCTCAATATCATTTTTTGCTGTTCCATCTTCTGTGCCACCCCAGTGGCATTGCAGCCATGCTGCTCACTCCGACCCCTCGTCCACAGCTGCAGCTTGGCTCGTCCCGCCCTAGCCCCAGCCCCGGCACCGGCAATGCACAGGAAGCTGTCAATATCAAGTTGTCATAAGGCAACCATCAACGGAAACCCTGTAGTGCTGCCGAGTCAGTTCGGTAGTATTCAGTGGTGCCTGTTCTGATCTAGCACAAGCAGGACACCACCTTCTAAGCCCCTTACTGATGACAACAATTGCTTAGTCGCGGAGCAGGCTTGAGTGAGCTCTCCCTCTGGAGGTCGCCTTAAAGTTCGTCCAACGACAGTTCCTATACATTTGCCGACACCAGTCACTCCGACAGAATCAAAAATCAAGGCCACATACGTGGAGAGGCGATCAAAACTGAAGTCACCTCGAGAGCATGGCATTAAGGGCCACAGAATTTGAGACATGTTTTTTTTTTTTTTTAACTGATCGATGAGGATGAGGATGATGCTATGGATGATGCTATGACCATTCTGGTCCAAGATCGCATGACAGGGCTGAGCTGAACGCTTACTTTCATAATATATCCCCGGCGACAACCAGGCCCTAGAGATGCAGACACCTGCAGTGTTGGCAGGACATTTGAACAATAGTGAGAGACGCATCCATTTAAGTAGATGAAATTCGACTGTGAATCCCAGACCTCCCCCTGGACCCATAGCAAACTCACCTCCAGGTAGGGGTTGATGGATGCAGAGAAACTCCAGACATAAATGTCTCTGATAGGAATCAATCCCACTACTTGCCGGCCGGGAGTCATCGACGCTAACCGTTTTGCCACGACTGGTGGTGTTAACGTCATTTTTGAAGTAACTGAACAAGTAAACGAAAATATACGTAAGCACAAACCGATACTGGCGGCACTGTCTGCATTAATGCCCCTTGCTTTCCCGGAGACAGCAGCCTACTATACAATGCAGTGCAATACCATATATCTAACATATCTATCTCCTACTATACAATGAAATGTAATTCCATATATCTAACATATCTATCCCCTACTATACAATGCAATGTATCTATCCCCTACTATACAATGCAATGTAATTCCATATATATAACATATCTATCCCCTACTATACAATGCAATGTAATTCCATATATCCAATGTATCTGTTCCCTACTATACAATGCAATGTAATTCCATATATCCAACGTATCTATTCCCTACTATACAATGCAATGTAATTCCATACATCTAACATACCTATTCCCTACTATACAATGCAATGTAATTCCATATATCTAACATTTCTATCCCATACTATACAATGCAATGTAATTCCATATATCCAACGTATCTGTTCCCTACTATATAATGCAATGTAATTCCATGTATCCAACGTATCTATTCCCTACTATACAATGCAATGTAATTCCATATATCTAACATATCTATCCCTATTTTACAATGCAATATAATTCCATATTTCTAACATATCTATCCCCTACTATACAATGCAATGTAATACCATATATCTAACATATCTATTCCCTACTATACAATGCAATGCAATATCATATATCTAACATATCTATCCCCTACTATACAATGCAATGCAAAACCATATATCTAACAAATCTATTCCCTACTCAGATTTGAAACCGAAAGTTAATGATCATGTCGGAGACCTCTGGCAGGAGGACTGGAATACATGGACGGATAACAAACTTTTCCAGATCCGTCCAAACCTAAAAGAGTTCCTTTCATCTACGTCTGGTGGTCGCAAAACAAGAAACGGTTTTATGCCAGCTGCACACTGGCCATTCGTTTTTAACTCATTCGTACCTTTTAAAGAGTGAAGAAGCTCCGTGGTGCATTCCATGGCATGAACCACTCGCAATGGAACATGTTCATTCAGAGTGTTGGGACTTGCATGATATGAGACATAAACACTTTACAGCAGACTCCATGAAAACATTGCTCACAGATGTTTCACCTGATGTGATCTTTGAATTTCTGAGAGAGACGTAACATTTTTCATCTGATCTGAAATTTTACAGTAGAAAGATTTTTGAACAAAATTTTCGGGTGTGATCTTTAGAATATGTATTTTAAAGGGTTGTGTGACTGCATGACTTGTGGGTTGACTTCAACGTGGCGACAGCCCTGATATTGCCCTTTGCGGTCGGCTGGGCTATAAACAAATTACCCCCATCCCTTCCTCCACCACTTAACCACTTACTCCCTCCACCCTCCCCCCCCCCCCCCCCCCCCCCCCCCCTTCTGTCAGCATGTGTCTTGAAGAGGTCCTGACCTGAGAAGTGAAGAGCAGGCCGTAGTTGAAGCTCAGGTTCTTGCTTCCGAACACTCGTCCGCACGCCGAGGGCATTAGCGTGAAGAGTCCCGTTTGGCAGGAGAAGATGAGGGACACCCACACCAAGAACATTCCCCGGTTGTATTCCTCGGTGGCAGAGAGAGTGTAGGCCAGATTGGTTGATAGGAGGAACAGCGCCTGCAGCGTCCTCTGGAAAGGGGTGGGGGAGGGGGTGGAGGAAGCTGAAGGAGTTATTTTCAAATGACGTAATAAAATCCCAAATTGCTCGGTGTGGAAATGTGAAATAGTGTTTGCTAGAAGTAAGTATAAGTAGAGTAGCAAAGAGATGGAGGGGTGTGTGTATCAAACGTTCAGACGTCAAAAGTCAGCATGCGAGTGTCCATCTGGAAATAACCTTTCAAAATCAAATATCAAATAAAGGTTAGTAATTGCCAAGGTTTCTGAACGCGACAGTCGTCAGGCCTTCTCAATAAATACTGCCAAGCATGCAACAGCTGCACTGACTCCCCTTGAGCGTGCAGAAAAGTGCTCTTGTTTGGCAAAACAAGCTGTTTGTCAGCAATCCGTGCACACTGACTCGAACTGTCTACAGGTGAAAATCCTGATGCACGTGACAGCATGAAGGTATGGGAGTGCGTTGTGCTCACCACAATGGCCATAAAAGCCGTCGAATACCCGTTCTGAAGCACAACACCAACATGCCAGCGAGACGAAAGTTGAGAAAATTTCGATCGTGCCCGAGCTATCGCCCTGCTGCAGGACGGAGTAGGCGTCCGAGAGGTGGCCAGAAGGCTGCAAGTGTCACACTCGGTCATCATCCGTCTGAGACAGCGCCATCAAACCACAGGCACCGTCCAGGAACGGCCACGCCCAGGGCGTCCAAGAAAACACACAACGTGAGGACCGGTACCTCTGCAGACAGGCCCTTCGGGAGAGGACAACCACCGCCAATGCCTTGAGTCAGCAACTGCGTGCTTCCACCAACACAGCAGTAAGCGGGCAGACCACTCGGCGTCGCCTACATGCCGCCGCCTTGCGTTCCAGGCGTCCGGTGAAAAAAGCCCATGCTGACTGCAGGTCACAGGGCACGCCGACTTGCTTGGTGCCAGGACCATTTGAGGTGGACTCGTGCTCATTGGGCCATGTCCTGTTTCACGACGAATCGCGCTTCATGGTGAGCCCCAAAGACGGCCGCACATCAGGGTGTGGCGGCGCCCACAGGAGCAGCTGCAAGATGATGCTATCCAGGAGGCGGCTGCTTTTGGAGGTGGCTCCATTATGGTTTGGGGAGGCATCAGCCGACACTACAGGACTCCTCTCTACCATGTGGAGGGCATGCTCAATGGGCAGCGCTACCTGCAGGAGATCTTACAGCCTCTGGTCACAGCGACCCTCCAGCAGATCGGACCCCAAGCTGTCCTCCAGGATGACAACGCCACACCACACCGCTGCAGGGCTGTCAACACTTTCATTCAGGAAGCTGGGATCACCAGGATGGCATGGCCTGCGAACAGTCCAGATCTCAATCCAATCGAGAACATCTGGGGAGAACTTGGCCGGCGAGTCCATGCAAACCGCCCACGTCCAGCTAATCGGAACAGCTGCTGCACACGTCCTGCGACAGGAGTGGGAAAACATTTCCCAGGCCGTCATCGCAAACACCATCAACTCCATGAGGCAGCGCTGCTGTCTCGATTGTGTTGCTGCGCGGGGTGGACACATCCGTTTTTGAACAGATCAAAGAAACATGTTTGTGGATTTTCTTTTCCCAGGGTGGGTCTCTTTACATTGCTTTATCATTGCAAAAACATTACGCAATCCAAATGAAAATTGCTTTATTTGATTCACAAGGGTTGCAATTAAATATCTGTACTCATGAAACATTTTTTGGTTTCGCGCGTGTTGCATTTGTCAGACAGATTGCAAGTGGTCCTTAACTTACAAAGAAAAAAAAAAACTCGCTAAAAAGAGGCAAGGGAAGGAGGGAGCGGGAAGGAGAGGGAAACAACAGAACTTTTTGTCACTTTGCACGTGAAGAACACTTGCAAAAACAGCATTTTTGTAACCATTTCTCTCTCTGTCTCTGTCTGTCTGTCTGCCCCCCCCCCCCCCCCCCCACACACACACACACACACACACCTATATAATACAACTACGCTGGTGAGTTTGCTTTCAGACTTCTTATGGGAACGAACCACAAGGTGCGAAGGAGGAGTGCGGTGTGGTGGTGGGGCGATATCGCAGTTCCAAACCTCAAGCCGGTACAACATGTCACTGAATGATGCATGCATACACACCGACATTCATGTCAAACGCGGAAACAAATGGTCATTCTTTGTGAATACCTGGGGCAGCGGGTCATTGGCATCGTGCCATCCAAGAGCACAAGGCAGATGAGGGGAAATGAGTATGTCTGAATAACGATCACTGGCGGATTGGAATTCAAACAGGACAGAAAACCGTTAAAAAAAGAAAAATAATGACCACATATATTATTGCAAAGTTAGCGCGGGGTCGTGAAAGCGAACCATTGCGTGGTCCCAGAACTTGGGAAGGACACATGGCCCATTAACATAGTGACCATGCAATGCCCAATGATCATCTTCATCATCATCAACCTCATCCTCATCCTCACCATCATCATTATCATCTCATTATCGTCGTCGTTGTCATTGCTGAAAATTGTGGAGGTCATCGTTCTCCCGTACATGTACACAGAGCACGTTTTTCCTATTCACCAGAAGATGAAAAGAAGGGTAGAGGTTTGAATGAAGGAACAGCGCTGAAGAAGAAAGGCGAGGAAAGGCAAAACGTCCGGCTACGGTTGGGTACAATTACAACTAACCAAGAGAACAGACAGAGGCAGGACCACCATGACCCATGACCCAGGGGAAAGCCTAGTGTAGGGAAGGTCTGATCAGACCAATCACCAAGCATAAAAGCCCCATATAGGAAGGGTCTCAGTACAGATGAAAATACTGGATAAAAATTTACCCAGACGAAAATAATCCGGATACAAATTCACCCAAGTAGGGCTGACTAGACAAATAATCTGGGTAAAAATTCATCCAAGGTAGGGCTGACTAGACAAATAATCCGGGTAAAAATTCACCCAAGGTAGGGCTGACTAGACAAATAATCCATGGTAAAAGTCCAGCATAGATAGGGCCAAACAGAAAAAAATGTCCGGGTTAAAGTTCAATAAAGGCAGGTCCAAAAAGACAAACGACCGATGTTTAAAGTGCAATAGAGGAAGAGTCAAAGAATAAAAGAAATGGCGCGGGGTAAAAGTCCAAAAGGGTAGTACCTAACAGAGAAATGACCAATAGTAAAATGTCCAGAAAAGCTAGTGTTTAACAAAAACAAAAGGTATAACAAACAGATAAACGACAGGGGAAAGAATAGCACCCAGTTAAAATAGGGCCAAAAGGACAACAACAAACAACAACAACAACAACAACAACAACAAACAGAAATCACCCCGTGAATCTGCTCCTCTCTTAATGGGCAGCCGACAGAAAAGGACCATATTAAAGACAAAACTACTTCATGAACACAAAGAACTCACGTCAGGGAAGGGGTCGGTTGGGGAGGGCTAAAAAAGGGAGTGGAGGGGAGGGAGGAGGGGGGGGGTGGGAAGAGGGTGAGGGGGAGAAGAAGGAAATTGAAAACGCCCTGGAGGAAAAAAAAAAAAGAATAATACCCAGAATGTGCTCCCCCTACCGGAAAACATCTGGCTGAACGGGACGGGTAGAACGCAAGAGAAAGGGGGAGCATTACCGAAAGCAAGGCAACGCAGCAGAGCAAGACACCGAGAGACCAGAAACATTTCTCGTGCAGAATCTTCTTCAGGTGGGGATGGTCTACGTACTAAGTAACAGATCACCCAGCATCCCTGTGGGGCAACAGGTCAAAAGGTCATGATACAGTGAGACGGGACAAGGCGAGGGATCCTGGAATGACGAAAGGCAAGATTAGCAAATGGAGAACAGAAACTGCCCAAGCTGAATGAAGATGAGCCAGTGAGACAAAGAGCCAGAGCCAGTGAGACAAAGAGCCAGTAGGCAAAGAGCCAGTGAGGCAAAGAGCCGGTGAGGCAAAGTGTCGCCAGAGAACAGAGGCGACAACGGTACTCTGCACATTGTCGCACCCACACTGTTCCAGTTCTTGCTTTTGTACATCATACGAAAGGGCAGACGGCATCAAATATGTGGCAAGAAGTACACTTACAGTTGTTGAGCAGCGAGATGAAAGCTAGGAAAAACAAAACGAAAAACAAAACACAACAACAACAGAACCCGATTTTCCCACTTTAAGCTAAATACCGTCTTGCCAGAATCTAGATTCAAACACTGATCACGCAGCTCCATGCACATGCATGCACTTCGTATCAAGAGTCACAAAAACTGATAACAGGCACTCCGTTTGTTGTTATCTGGCAACTGAAGTCCATGTTTTGTTTTTTTTTGACAACAGTCTGAAAGTTCGTGTTTCGCTGACTGACGAAGGTTTCAAAATACATGTCGTTCTTGACTGAAAACTGTCTGGTGACAAATGTTTTGTTGTCTGACATGTGTC
>JADBJO010013315.1:17500-40000 GCA_016801955.1 Conus betulinus | reverse complement strand
CCGACTGTGGAATAACCTTTTTTTTAAATCCTGCTTGATGTTCACCTGTCAAATTATGTTCTTTTATCCATTCCTGCAATCTGTTATTAATAATTGTGCTGTAAATTTTACTGCTCGTATCACACAGTGAAATGCCTCTATAACTGTTTGGATCGTTAACGTCCCCCTTCTTAAACAAGGGTTGAACAGTGGAGTTGTTCCAGTTGTCTGGGAACACGCTTTTATCAAACAACGTATTTAAAAGCTTTACAAAAAAAGTCAACAACTCGGTCCCCACCATACTTCAACAACTCGCCAATGATGTCATCTGGTCTAGCAGCCTTCCTGTTCTTTAACTTGTTTACAGCTAGCAAAACTTCTTCTCTTGATATTTGACGGTTTATAGAACTATCCTCCTCCTCATCGATATCACTGCCATTTTCAGCGGAGTTTGGTACATCTGTTACATCTGTTGTT
The DNA here is from genome assembly GCA_016801955.1 of Conus betulinus. Classification (NCBI taxonomy): domain Eukaryota; kingdom Metazoa; phylum Mollusca; class Gastropoda; order Neogastropoda; family Conidae; genus Conus; species Conus betulinus. Next base: position 39,544 of record JADBJO010013315.1, on the reverse strand, counting down.
ACTTCTAATTCAAGTAAATCTTTAAAATGTTTGAACCAGTCATCGACTGTTAAAGTGTTTTGAACACGTTTTCTTTTTAAAAGATATTTTATGCACAGTTCCCCCCAAATTCTCTCTGATTGTTTACTGATGAAATAAGCCTATCTTAGTAACATCATTTTGTTTTTCTTTCCTTTTTATCAGATGTTTATATTCTCTTCTTGCTACGCAGTAGGCATCGCTGTCTTCTGTTCTTCTCGTCTTTCTAAATATAGAAAGCAGCCTTTTTGCCTTAACTTTGCCTAGCCTACATTCTTTATCATACCAGTCACTTTTTTTTATCGTACTTTGTCAGATTAGGAGGAGGATGTGATGACAAAAACATCACTTTCAAAGGTACAAGCACTTGCCCTTTTTCCCCTGTGGCCCTTGCCTTCATCAGTGCCTAAAAGTAACTGGAACCAGCAAACGACTTCTCACAACTACGCACGTGCCGTGATTTGAGCAGAAAGAGGAAACACGACAGACAATTGCTTGTCATAGTGAAAAGAGAAAATGAGTCTGTTGTCAGTGGGTGATACTGCACGATGTAAACCATTAACGTGCGACTGTCACATACAGATACTGAATTTGGTAACTTCGTCGCCTCCAGCCTGATCTTCGTCAGTGTTCATAGCATATCGGAAAGGCAGTTTGAAAGCTGGCTGATCTTCGTAGTATACTGTCATGGTGACTCAGATCCACACCAGTCCAATACGTTTTCTAACAACATGGTGCCCATTTTTTTCCTGTCCCATCTTCTGAGCCACCTCAGTGACACTACCCCACGCGCCGCTCATTCCGGTCTTCACCTCCACAGCCACAGCCAGGCCCGGTCCGCCGCAACCTCGACACCGGCAATCCACAGGGAGCAGTCGATGTCAAGTCGTCAAGAGGCAACCCACCCGAGGAGACACTGCACTGCTGTCGAGTCACTTCGGTGGTGTTCAGTGGTGCCTGTCTGATCTAGCATACGCAGGTGCCCGTCTTGGACGAGGACAGAATCGCGAAGACTGTCACTGGAAGTCTGCAGTTAGACTACTCTTCGGGATGAGGATGGAAGTGGAGAAGGCGGAGGGGGGGGGGGGGGGGGGGGGGGGGTCGAAATCTGACATGGCGGCAGTTAATGTCCTCAGTATGAGTCGTTGACCCCTGAACCTTTTGCCGGCACGAGCATATCTGAACACCATCCCAGTGACTGGGCGGCGGTGCAGGGCTGTATTTGTGGTGCGGCCTCATGGTTTGGCATTACCAACACTCTATAGGTAGAGCAGCTATATCAAAACCTCCTGCTCTACCTACCTATATTGATATATCTGTAGACTTTGTCGCCAGACATTTTGACCAATTCGTGTCAGCTCTTCAAAACCTTTGTTTTCAGTTTGTTTTGGAACGGAACATACGATAAAATTGGTAGGAACACTGCAATTACAAGTGTAAAACAAAGCAGTCTAAATATACCAGGTGTATAAAAAAAAAAATACATGCTCGTTTTACGAGTGATCTGGATTAAGAAAACCTAAAACGGTAAATCGTGAATAGAAAAATGTTTGTGGTTGAAACATACCGTTAACGGAAATACACAGCACTTGGGGGGGGGGGGGGGGGGGGGGGGGGGAATATCAATTCATGCATGTATGAACTGCTTTTGGACTCACATGTTTGAAGTTACAAGCCACTTCGTGTCAACGAGAATGCAGACAAAGTGGCAGAATTACCCGACAAACGAGTTTTCTGTAATAAAAAAAAGAAAAGAAAAGACGGCAATGCTGTAATTACGGTGATAGTTATGATAGAAAAGGAGACATGCTATGTCAAACATATCCTCAGAGAAGGTGGGAAAATACATTTCATGCGAAGGATTCGAAATCAATCCGATTCTTGTTGTTGATTTCATAACTTTCAAAAGGAGGATCTCGGCAATACATGATAATCTGAAAAACTACAAAAAAACATTGATAAATTGTAAACATACCGACAGGACAGGACCGGTGTGTATTACGTTTTGACATCCAATAAAAATAAACCCAAAATGATGCGAAAAGTGGTCACAGAAAAACAAACTTTAAACGTAGATAATGTGTGTGTGTGTGTGTGTGTGTGTGTGTGGGGGGGGGGGGGGGGGGGGGGTTGTGTTATGTTGTGGGCTGTGTGTGTGTGTGTGTGTGTGTGTGTGTGTGTGTGTGTGTGTGCATGGGTGCGTGCGTGCGGGCGCGCGCGCGCGCGTGCGCAGCATCTGTTTTGTCCTTAAGTGTCTGCCTTCTTCCCTCGTCCTAGCCTTTCTTTCTATCTCTTTCCTAGCCTTTTATCTCTTTCCTAGCCTATCTCTTTCCTAGCCTAGCCTTTTCTTTCTATCTCTTTCCTAGCCTTTTTCTATCTCTTCCTAGCCTTTCTTTCTATTTTCTCTTTCCTAGCCTTTTCTTTCTTTCTATCTCTTTCCTAGCCTTTTCTTTCTATCTCTTTCTAGCCTTTCTTTCTATCTCTTTCCTAGCCTTTTCTTTCTATCTCTTTCCTAGCCTTTTCTTTCTTTCCTAGCCTTTCTTTCTATCTCTTTCCTAGCCTTTCTTTCTATCTCTTTCCTAGCCTTTCTTTCTATCTCTTTCCTAGCCTTTCTTTCTATCTCTTTCCTAGCCTTTCTTTCTATCTCTTTCCTAGCCTTTCTTTCTATCTCTTTCCTAGCCTTTCTTTCTATCTCTTTCCTAGCCTTTCTTTCTATCTCTTTCCTAGCCTTTTCTTTCTATCTCTTTCCTAGCCTTTCTTTCTATCTCTTTCCTAGCCTTTCTTTCTATCTCTTTCCTAGCTCTTTCTATCTCTTTCCTAGCTTTTCTTTCTATCTCTTTCCTAGCCTTTTCTTTCTATCTCTTTCCTAGCCTTTCTTTCTATCTCTTTCCTAGCCTTTCTTTCTATCTCTTTCCTAGCCTTTTCTTTCTATCTCTTTCCTAGCCTTTCTTTCTATCTCTTTCCTAGCCTTTTCTTTCTATCTCTTTCCTAGCCTTTCTTTCTATCTCTTTCCTAGCCTTTCTTTCTATCTCTTTCCTAGCCTTTTCTATCTCTTTCCTAGCCTTTTCTTTCTATCTCTTTCCTAGCCTTTCTTTCTATCTCTTTCTTTTCTTTCTATCTCTTTCCTAGCCTTTTCTTTCTATCTCTTTCCTAGCCTTTCTTTCTATCTCTTCCTAGCCTTTTTCTTTCTATCTCTTTCCTAGCCTTTTCTTTCTATCTCTTTCCTAGCCTTTCTATCTCTTTCCTAGCCTTTTCTTTCTATCTCTTTCCTAGCCTTTCTTTCTATCTCTTTCCTAGCCTTTCTTTCTATCTCTTTCCTAGCCTTTCTTTCTATCTCTTTCCTAGCCTTTCTTCTATCTCTTTCCTAGCCTATCTCTTTCTTTTCTTTCTCTCTTTCCTAGCCTTTTCTTTCTATCTCTTTCCTAGCTATCTCTTTCCTAGCTTTCTTTCTATCTCTTTTCTTTCTATCTCTTTCTTAGCCTTTTCTTTCTATCTCTTTCCTAGCTTTCTATCTTTCTTTCTATCTCTCTATCTCTTTCCTAGCCTTTTCTTTCTATCTCTTTCCTAGCCTTTCTTCTATCTCTTTCCTAGCCTTTTCTTTCTATCTCTTTCCTAGCCTTTCTTTCTATCTCTTTCCTAGCCTTTTCTTTCTATCTCTTTCCTAGCCTTTCTTTCTATCTCTTTCCTAGCCTTTTCTTTCTATCTCTTCCTAGCCTTTTCTTTCTATCTCTTTCCTAGCCTTTCTTTCTATCTCTTTCCTAGCCTTTCTTTCTATCTCTTTCCTAGCCTTTCTTTCTATCTCTTTCCTAGCCTTTCTTTCTATCTCTTTCCTAGCCTTTCTTTCTATCTCTTTCCTAGCCTTTTCTTTCTTTCCTAGCCTTTTCTTTTGAAGAGATTCTGGCACATTGCCAGAAACGCTTTCTCCTTCCAACTCTCCCCACCCGCCGTCTTCTTCTCCCTCCTGTCCTTCCTTCTCATTTCTGCCTCGTTTACCTGTTCAGGCGGGGGACTAAAGATAAGCAGAAAGGCCAAGAGCTGCAGACAGGCTAGAACCCCTCCCATCAGGAGGAACAGCGTAGGTACCCGTTCCAACAACTCGGCCTGCCCGAAGTACCTGTCATCATACAATACAGTGCCGTGCATCAGCCCAGTACAGTACAGTACAGAACAGTACAGTACAGTACAGTGCAGTACAACACAGTACAGTGCAGTACAGTACAATGCAGTACAGTACAGTACAGTGCAGTACAACACAGTACAACACAGTACAGTGCAGTACAGTACAACACAGTGCAGTGCAGTACAATGCAGTACAGTACAGTACAGTACAACACAGTGCAGTACAGTACAATGCAGTACAGTACAGTACAGTGCAGTACAGTACAGTGCAGTGCAGTACAGTACAACACAGTACAGTACAGTGCAGTACAGTACAATGCAGTGCAGTACAGTGCAGTACAGTACAACACAGTACAGTGCAGCACAGTACAGTACAACACAGTACAGTGCAGTACAGTACAATGCAGTACAGTGCAGTACAGTACAGTACAACACAGTACAGTACAGTACAGTGCAGCACAGTACAGTACAACACAGTACAGTGCAGTACAGTACAGTACAATGCAGTGCAGTACAGTGCGGTACAATGCAGTGCAGTGCAGTGCAGTACAGTACAACACAGTACAGTGCAGTACAGTACAGTACAACACAGTACAGTGCAGTACAACACAGTACAGTGTAGTACAATGCAGTACAGTACAGTACAGTACAGTGCAGTACAACACAGTACAGTACAGTGCAGTACAGTACAACACAGTGCAGTGCAGTACAGTACAATGCAGTACAGTACAGTACAGTGCAGTACAGTACAACACAGTGCAGTTCAGTACAGTACAGTGCAATACAGTACAGTACAATGCAGTGCAGTACAGTGCAGTACAGTACAATACAGTACAGTACAATGCAGCACGGTACAATACAGTACAGTGCAATACAGTACAGTATAATACAGAACAGATTACTACAGTACAATACAGGACAGTACAATACATTACAGTGCAGTAATTACAGTACAATATAATACAGCACAGTATAGTACAGTACAGTACAATGCAGTACAGTGCAGTACAATACAGTACAATATAGCACAGTATAGTACAGTACAATACAGCACAGTATAGTACAGTACAGTACAATACAGTACAGTACAGTAAAACAGTGCTGTGCAATACAGTACAGTACATACAGTACAGTACAATGCAGTGCAGTATAGTACAGTGCAATACAGTACAGTGCAGTACAATACAGTACAGTACAACACAGTACAGTACAGTACAAAGCAGTGCAGTACAGTACAGTGCTATACAGTGCTATACAGTACAATACAGTACAGCGCAGTACAGTACAGTACAATACAGTACAATGTAGTGCAGTACAGCACAGTGCAATACAATACAGTACAGTGCAGTATAGTACAGTACAGTACAGTGCAGTACAATACAGTACAGTGCAGTATAATACAGTACAATACAGTACCGCACAGTACAATACAATTCAGTACAGTACTGTAGGATCCAGAACAATCCAGTGCAATGCAGTTTAGTATGATGCAATACAATACGGCAACGCGTGTCTTACACACCACAATACGACAATACAATGTAACACGATGCAAGGAAACATATTTCGCCACACTAGATACCATTTAATGTAAAACAACGCAACGCAGTACAACAATATACATACAATACAATGTAACAATGCAAGGAAACATGTTTCACTACACTAGATACCATTTAATGTAAAACAACGCAACGCAGTACAACAATATACATACAATACAATGTAACACAATGCAAGGAAACATGTTTCACTACACTAGATACCATTTAATGTAAAACAACGCAACGCAGTACAACAATATACATACAATACAATGGGACACAATGCAAGGAAACATGTTTCACTACACTAGATACCATTTAATGTAAAACAACGCAACGCAGTACAACAATATACATACAATACAATGGGACATAATGTGAAATAATGGAGCAACATACAATGTATATACAACCATCGTACTGCGGTATTTTATGACACAATGTTATGTAACAAAGACAACAAAGAAAAGTGCATTATGCAAAATAACGCAATACAATACATTTTGATAAAGCAAAATCTAAGACGATATAATACGGTGAATAGAAAACACTAAGTGTAATACACAACATTACAAGACCGTGACATACCGTTTAATACAATGTAATGATGGTAAAATATTTATACCATACCGTACCATGCCATACCATACTATGCCATACTATGCCATATCCTACCATACCATACCATACTGCATCACACCATACCATACTGTATCATACCTAACATACCATACCATACCGTATCATACCATACCATACCATACTATATCATACCAAGCCATACCATGCCATACTGTATCATACCATACCATACTGTATAATACCATACCATTTCATACTGTATCATACCATACCATACCATACCATACCATACCATACCATACATACCATACCATACCATACCATACCATACGCCATACGATACGATACCATACCATACCATACCATACCATACCATACCATACCATACCATACCATTCCATACCATACCATACCATGCCGTGCCATACCATGCCATACCATACCATGCCATACCATCCTGTGTCATACCATACCATACCATACCATACCATACCATACCATACCATACCATACCATACCATACCATTGTAGCACTTGTACGGTATAAGACAGTACGTATGCTTAGCTGTCCTGACATGAAATGGTATTAAATGGCATGGTATTGTATGGCACGGCATGGCATGGCATGGTATGCTATGGTGTAGTATGGTGTTATACTGTATGTTATGCTATGCTACGCTATGTTGTGCTATGCTACAGTAGGCTATGCTATGGCATCGTGTGGCACGGTGTGGTATGGTATGACATGGTATGGAGTGGTTTGGCATGGTATGGCATGGTACGGTATGGTATGGTAAAGCAACACACAGACGTGAAGACACACCATAGCATACTATGCCACGCCATGCCATACAATACCATGCCATTTAATACCATCTCATGTCAGGACAGCTAAGCATACGTACTGTCTTACACCGTACAATACAATCCTTTCTAGCATCAGGAGTGACACCAACGCGACATGTTCCCTGGCAGGACAATGGGCCGGTATCATCACAGGACACAACCCAACCCGCAACGCAATGGAACAGAACACAGTGCAGCCCAGCACAGCTCTGTACCAGACAACACAATGCATCTTAGCGTCAGAAATGGTCAGAGCGGTGTTATCAGAACCCAGTGTTACTGTGTCGTCACACCGTATCAGACCTAATCAATCTCACGATTTGGCCGTAATTTTTACGAAGACACACACACACACACACACACACACACACACACACACACACACACACGAAATCACAATTACGCACCAAAAAACAAACAAACAAACAAACAAACAAACAAAAATATATATGTAGAGAGAGAGAGAGAGGAGAGAGAGAGAGAGAGAGAGAGAGAGAGAGAGAGAGAGAGAGAGAGAGAAATTCAGAAAAAGAAAATCGTTAAACGCAAAGTTTTGTCTGCTACCGTTTCAGTCAAAAGCAGTAAAATGACATTTCCCAGCGTGCCGTAGTCAAAGATGGCAACGAAGCTTGGACGGGGTGTCGGAATGAGAGCGGTGTGGGTGCACTGCCTCTGAGGTGGCGCAGAGGTTGGGACAGCAAAAAAAAAAGAAAAAAAAAAAAGGGCAACGAAGCGGTCTTCTGCGCCAACGGTCGGCTCTTCCAAATCTTCAAAAGTTGCAAAAGTTACGGTTTTTTTTTTTTTTCTTTTTTTTTTAAATTACAGGTTTTTGTCTGAGATATTACAGGTACAGGAATTTAAGGTAAAGAGGTCTCCAGTTTGCTGATGGGCGTGCATGGTGGGTGATGGTGACACCGGCCATAATAGCACCGTTGGACGTGCATATGAATCAGCAGAGGACTCGCCCGTCCTGAACAGATCTTGAGCTGCCTTGATACCATGTGACGAGTAACAATGTAGCAATCTCCACGTAAGACGTAATAAGGCTGGGTTCGCACACACACACACACACACACACACACACACACACACACACACACACACACACACACTAAACCATTGTTATGATCTTCATGCATCGTGTGTTAAAGTAATGACCATCGTTAAAGTTTCGCCCCGGGTGACTTCCTTTGTGTTTGATGGATCGACACACTACTGAGCCCGGTGAACTATTGACTCTGGAATCTTCGTGCTGCTGATGGCTAATAACTTGTATTCAGGAAAAGTTGCTGCCGATGAAGTAACGGAGGGTCAATCAGAACACTGCTTTCAAATACAAGGGGAGGAAACTTGGCGAATATTTCATCGTGCGCCACCCAGAGTCCATTCTCGTTGTCTCACAAAATCTGACAAAGCAGCGTTATCGCCTGACAAGCGTATCGTTGGTGTAGTTGGTGGTGTGTTCATTGGACACTACACAGCGTACTACTGCAAGAAAAACGTAACACTTGTTAACATGTCTCGTGGATCAGGCGCTTAAAATGTAACACCTGTTACAATTCTTGTGGATTAGGTCCTTAAGATGTAACAATTGTTACAATTCTCGTGGATTAGGCACTTAAAAAGTAACAATTGTTACAATTCTCATAGATTAGGCACTTAAAAAGTAACAATTGTTACAATTCTCATAGATTAGGCACTTAAACTGTAACAATTGTTACAATTCTCATAGATTAGGCACTTAAAATGTAACAACTGTTACAATTCTCATAGATTACGCTCTTAAAATGTAACAATTGTTACAATACTTGTGAATTAGGCACTTAAGATGTAACAAAGCTAGATTTCTGGCGCATAATACACGTGAAAACTGTAACACTGACGAAGACACACCCGAAGGTACCTGAGGGACCCCAAGACTGTAACACTGACAAAGACACACCCCCGAAAGTACCTGTGGGACCCAAAGACGTACTATCCTCAGCTGCCGAGCGAAGCAGCCGGGAGCAGTCCTGCCTCTTCCTCGGAAGCCTGAGCTGTGTTGACACCGGGTGCAGGCACACACAGAGCATTCCACACCGGGTGCAGCCACACACAGGGTATTCCACAGTGGGTACCGGCTCACACAGGACAGTCCACAGCGGGTGCAGGCACACACAGGACATTTTACAGCGGGTGCAGGCACACACAGGACATTCAACAGCGGGTGCAGGCACACACAGGACATTCCACAGTGGGTGCAGGCACAAACAGGACATTCCACAGTGGGCGCAGGCACACACAGGACATTCCACAGTGGGTGCAGGCACACACAGGGCATTCCACAGCGGGTGCAGGCACACACAGGGCATTGCATTCCACAGTGGGTGCAGGCACACACAGGGTATTCCACAGCGGGTGCAGGCACACACAGGGCATTCCACAGCGGGTGCAGGCACATACAGGGTATTCCACAGCGGGTGCAGGCACATACAGGGCATTCCACAGCGGGTGCAGGCATACACAGGACATTCCACAGCGGGTGCAGGCACACACAGGGCATTCCACAGCGGGTGCAAGCATACACAGGACATTCCACAGCGGGTGCAGGCACACAGGATATTCCACAGCGGTAGCAGGCACACACAGGGCATTCCACAGTGGGTGCAAGCACACACAGGGCATTCCACAGCGGGTGCAGGCACACACAGGATATTCCACAGCTGGTGCAGGTACACACAGTACATTCCACAGCGGGTGCAGGCAGACACAGAGCATTCCACAGCGGTGCAGGCACACACACAGGGCATTCCACAGCGGGTGCAGGCACACACAGGGCATTCCACAGGGGGTGCAGGCACACACAGGGCATTCCACAGCGGGTGCAAGCACACACAGGGCATTCCACAGTGGGTGCAAGCACACACAGGACATTCCAGAGCGGGTGCAGGCACACACACAGGATATTCCACAGCTGGTGCAGGTACACACAGGGCATTCCACAGCGGGTGCAGGCGCACACAGGACATTCCACAGCGGGTGCAGGCAGACACAGGACATTCCACAGTGGGTGCAGGCACACACAGGACATTCCACAGTGGGTGCAGGCACACACAGGGCATTGCATTCCACAGTGGGTGCAGGCACACACAGGGCATTGCATTCCACAGCGGGTGCAGGCACACACAGGGCATTCCATAGCGGGTGCAGGCACACACAGGGCATTCCACTGTGATGTCAAAAGACATATCTGCTTCCTTCTGGCTTATGACATTGTGGTAGGGCCACTGGATGCACTCCCGAACAGTCGCATTGTTACGTATGTCGTAGAGAAAGCTACACTGCTACATTTTACGTTGTGTCAGTGGCATTTGTTTATGGTGCATTTAAGAGAGACAGCTCAAGTGCAGTCCCCTGGCACCACATACGTACTTACGCATTTACGCATACATGCATGCAAACACGCGCGCGCGCGCGCGCGCGCGCACACACACACACACACACACACACACACACACACACACACACACACACACACACACACACACGTACATGTCTCCATCGCTGCCCAGTGTATCAGGAGAGAAGTTGTGGGGGATTGACGAACACGGTGGTGATCTGGTTGAAGACGACTGCCCCCACGTTGAAACCCAGACACACAGCCCCTCCCACACAACGCCAGGGTGCTCTGGGAACCACTGCCACACACACCATGTGACCCCCAGGCTGTGCAGCACGTGCAATGGTTATGCCATGGCAAGTAAAACAAATCTTTTCTTTTTAAAATCAAGTGGTCTCCGCCAAACATGAAGATTTATAGTCTATATCAGTCTTGCAGGAAGACACTGGTTTAGAGCCCTACAGGCTAACCACAGGAGGAAGCCGGCGAATCACAAGATAAAACACGACGCGTTTCGACCTCTCAGGTCTTCTTGAGGCAAGCTAACAACACTCAGGGACAACTGAAATGAAGAACGAGCAGTCACTTACCTCATTGAATTCGGCGCAAGATCGGCGTTGAATTCAATGAGATAAGTGATTGCTCGTGTGTCTTGCCTGGAGAACACGTAAGAGGTCGAAACGCGTTGTATTTTGTCTTGTGATTTGTTTGTTCATGATTGGCAGATACAGTGCTAATTTTTTTTTTAAATAAGATTTGGTTAGATTTGTGCCTGCAGTCGCCTTACTTTGCAAGTAAATAAAACAAAGTTCTATTGTATGTATCAGTGTTGTAGTAAGACCTTTCGCTGTGGAGCCCTAGTTCAGTTCTTACTTACTTACTTGCTTACTTACTTACTTACTTACTTACTTACTCAGGCCCATAGCTCAAGGGTGAGCATGGGCCATCGACAACACTCCGCCATCGCACTCGGTTCTGGGCTGCTCGCTGAATGCCTGTCCAGTTGGTCCCCTGCCTCTTCATCTCTGCCTCAGTGTCTCGCCTCCAGCTGCTGCGAGGTCGGCCTCTCTTCCTTTTCCCCTGCGGGTTCCATGTCAGGGCTTGGCGTGTGGTGCTGGATGCTGGCTTCCTGAGAGCGTGTCCAATCCAGCCCCACTTCCTTCGCAGAATCTGCTGGGCATTGGTTCCTGTCCTGCTTTCTTCCATAAATCTTCATTATTGATCTTCTCTAGCCATCTGATTTTGAAGACGCGCCTCAAACTGGTGTTGATGAAGGTCTTAATTTTTTGCTGTATTGTCTTGGTTATTCTCCAAGTCTCACAGCCGTAGAGCAGAACCGACTTCACGTTTGAATTGAAGATAGCTACTTCAGAGCCCTGTAGACTAACAGCCATAACGGGCAGGCGAGCGGTCAGAGATTCACCGAGTCTTGGGCACGTCTTTATGACAGACGGAGCCCATCAATCTCCTTCCACCGTCTTACCTTCCCTGAACTGAATCAGGTACAGGTGTATTGCTGTGCGGACAGAGACGATTTTCATGTTAAAGAATCCGACCCCACGAATGGTTCGAATCCTCAATGCCACTATGGGCCCCTATGGACATACACACATCACGCCCGAATTTCAGCTCTTTCTCCTTTTCAGCTTGCTCACAGGTACAAGGGGGAAAAAGTGCACAGAGACGACGAGTAGGTGGGAACTGCTTGGCCAGTGTTAGTTGCAAGGCGACAAGGTATGCACATTCATCCACAAGTCTCAGCGCAGTCATGCAGTCTACCGACGAGGAGAACAAGAGCACTCCCAGAATCAGTGGGGTTTCAGCTCCATTGAAAACAAATCCAGCTTGCTCCAGTTACACGAGGCTGTTCAACGTTCACACGGCAGCTATTTTCCGATAATGTCAGTTGTCGATAGGAAACACAGAGCGATAATGTCAGATGTCGATAGGAAACACAGAGCGATAACGTCAGATGTCGATAGGAAACACAGAGCGATAACGTCAGTTGTCGATAGGAAACATACAGCGATAATGTCAGTTGTCGATAGGAAACATACAGCGATAATGTCAGTTGTCGATAGGAAACACAGAGCGATAACGTCAGATGTCGATAGGAAACACAGAGCGATAACGTCAGTTGTCGATAGGAAACACAGAGCGATAATGTCAGTTGTCGATAGGAAACACAGAGCGATAATGTCAGTTGTCGATAGGAAACATACAGCGATAATGTCAGTTGTCGATAGGAAACATACAGCGATAATGTCAGTTGTCGATAGGAAAACACAGAGCGATATTGACAGTTGTCGATAGGAAACACAGAGTGATAATGTCAGTTGTCGGTAGAAAACATAGAGCGATATTGACAGTTGTCGATAGGAAACACAGAGTGATAATGTCAGTTGTCGATAGGAAACACAGAGCGATATTGACAGTTGTCGATAGGAAACACAGAGCGATATTGACAGTTGTCGATAGGAAACACAGAGCGATATTGACAGTTGTCGATAGGAAACACAGAGTGATAATGTCAGTTGTCGATAGGAAACACAGAGTGATAATGTCAGTTGCCGGTAGGAAACACAGAGCCATAATGTCAGTTGTCGATAGGAAACACAGAGTGATCATGTCAGTTGCTGGTAGGAAACACAGAGCGATAATGTCAGTTGTCGATAGGAAACATAGAGCGATAATGTCAACTGCCGATTGGAAACAGATCAATGATGTCAGTTGTCGATAGGAAACATACAGCGATAATGTCAGTTATCGATAGGAAACATACAGCGATAATATCAGTTGTCGACAGGAAACATACAGCGATAATGTCAGTTGTCGACAGGAAACATACAGCGATAATGTCAGTTGTCGACAGGAAACATACAGCGATAATGTCAGTTGTCGACAGGAAACACAAAGGCCTTCATGCCTGCTTGCCTCCCTTTACCTGTCCGTGAATCAACTAAATACGCCTGTTAATAGGGGAGTGTGAAAAGCGTCGGCGCATTAAACATGAATATGTCCCAGAACTCCATGAAGGATATAACAGTTTAGTTCAGTGCTTTATTTAATGTCTTTTCATCGCCAGATGATATTAGACACTTATCTAAACACACACAAACACAAACACACAAAATCCACCTCCACACTTAATTCACCATCCACGTTAGTACTTTCAAAGCCATATCTGATATATGCATATTTATATAAGTGAAATACCCTAGTGGTACACAGAATTGTTGACCTTTATATACAAATTTTGCAACGTGTGACTGCGAAATAGCCATGGCAATCTCAGCAACACATGAACCGCATAAGACGGTACTGACATTATCAAAGTTAGTCATCTCAGTACCTTTCTCCTGATAGAGCGAGCTCAACACTGAGCATTCAAACAAAAGATGATGTACAGAAATGTTTTCTCTGCAGACACAAGTAATACCATGAGAATATTTAGTGTTCAAAGTATTGAGCCTTAATTTATGAATTAATCTAACAACGCGCCTTGGACATGATGGTAAAGTAGCCATTTACAGTTGAGAGTTATAAGGGGTAGGAGGAAAAAGGAATGTGGACATGGGCATTGTCACGCACCCTGATGGCCACACCAATCGGCACTGCATAGGACGCGCCAGCCCCCAAGCCGAACATGACACCATACGTCAGCACGGTCGTAACAAATGACGTCTTCACTGTGAAATACGTCATTAACACGCCGGCACTGGAATAGAAAAAAAAATGAAGTTAATGAAAGACATCCTGATGATGCAGTGAAACACACACACACACACACACACACACACTGGCTGACTGACTGAAACCATTTACTGTCAGATTAACATAGTGTTGTACTGAGGACACACACACACACACACACACACACACACACACACACACACACACACACTCACTCACTCACTCACTCACACACACACACACACACACACACAAACACACCAGTATGTCTACCACGGCAGAGCAACGCGCGCAACTGAGATTGGAAATCCCGACCACTTCATGTACCAATCAAAGGCACGACTGTTCAAGGAGCACAGAAGAAGAAATCAATCGCTGAACAAAATTAGAGAGGGTTGTTCTGACCCCTCTGGCTCTCGAATACAACAGCTACGTTGTAAGCCTATGTACAGAAGATTTTAGACTGGAAAAAAAAATCTCAAACAAACGCGAAAGTCCCCCCGTGTGAAGCTGTGGCATTACCTCAGGAACCAAGTGCTGAGCAGACAGGCCAAGCGAGGGCCCAGCCTGGCCTCCAGGACGCCGCCCAGGAACATGCTGAGTCCCATGCCGATCAGACAGGTGGCCGAAATCCAGGTGCCATCCACGTACCTGAGGTCGGCCGGGGAGGAGCAGTTCCGGATGTAGGACACTAGGTAGGGCGTGGTGTTGCCTGCAGAACGAGCGGGTACGGGTGAGCGTCGTTGGTGAGCTGAACGATTCTTCGTCTGGAGAGAGTCCCAACCACAATTGTGCTCTCTCTCTCTCTCTCTCTCTCTCTCTCTCTCTCCCCGAGTCCCAAGACTAAATCACTTGGCACTATTCCACAAGTCAGAAGACCTCACCAGGCGATTCAAAATACGCCAAGTAGAAATACTAAAAAATAAGTACGGGTCCTGACGCCTTACACAAAAACAAACGGACAAACGAACAAACAAACAGGCGGACAACCAAACGACAGTGGAGCAACCCCCAAAACTCCTGTTATCACTGGGAGACCTTCAGTCACCAACCTGTGCTACAGGAGAAAGGGACAGGAGAAAGAACCCGTCACCACCGAGCGCTTTGTGTCATTGTCCCAAACTTTCTCTACCAACAGGTCATCAAGCTAATAGGGACAGGAGAAAGAACCCGTCACCACTGAGCGCTTTGTGTCATTGTCCCAAACTTTCTCTACCAACAGGTCATCAAGCTAATAGGGACAGGAGAAAGAACCCGTCACCACCGAGCGCTTTGTGTCATTGTCCCAAACTTTCTCTACCAACAGGTCATCAAGCTTACACCCGGCTTCCGGTTTCTGGCTAGAGAGTCGAACCTTCGCGAACGATCACATACCCCCAATTCACTACATTTTCTGGCCTCCGACCTTCCCAAGGGTCAAATTTCAGCCCAACACACAATAGTAGGTCATCAAGGGGTCATGACCTGGTTGAGGCCTGGTCCTCTTTGAGCATGAGGACTCTAGTGCTGGAAAAAAAAAAAAGAAAAAACAAACAAACATAAAACCTTCTTTTTGAGTGTACACACTTCTCTGAAGACCTGTTGTCGGGCTCTGCTTGAAGGTTAGCTAAACAACAGCAACAACAACAACAACAACAACAAGCGCGCATTTTGACAACCACATTACCTTTTTTTCTTACAGATAATGAGACTGAAACGAAATCACTGAATCTTTCATGATTAAAGGATCATGTCTTGTTTGGAAGTTACGCTCACATGAATTTCGTTCTCGTCACAACCTTGTTTGTTTGTTAACTGTCTCCCTCGGACACCATCGTAACAAGAAGGCGACAGACACAAGACATTCACAGTGTTTCTGAAACCCTGTGTGAACATTGCTGGCGTGGAACTGATGTAGTGGATGAGTCCGAATCGTTCGTACATGATGTGAAAGGGCCACAGCATCTTGTCCACAGGAGCAGTGAACTGTCAGACGGGTATGATAGAAAGCAGAGCCAATCTCCTCCCTCCACCACCTTGGACCTTCTATGAACGGAGTTAGAAGCCAAATTATTGCTGGAGGGAGGGGGGGGGGGGGGGGGGGGGGGGGGGGGGGAGGGGGGGGGGGGGGGGGCTGCGCAGGGTTTGGAGACGAAAAACTCTGATCCCATGAGCGATTCGAACTAGCGACTTCCAAAGGCAAACCCACAAAGTCTTTGGACACGGGGCCTTCCTGTCTTTCATGTATGCTGACCTCATTCTTTTTTTTTTTTTAACTCATGTTTCACATGAGTTAAACACTGTTAAACAAAGTGGTATCATCTCTCTCCTGTGCAAACTTCTGGGGTCAACCTTAGCATGAAAGACCGTTTGGTGACCTGACAAGCATGAATGTGAACTATTTGCCACGAACATGAATGTGAACTATTTTCCACAAACGTGAGTGTGAACTATTGCCACAAACATGAATGTGAACTGTTTGGCACAAACATGAATGTGAACTATTTGCCACACAACATGAATGTGAACTATTTGCCACAAACACGAATGTGAACTATTTGTCACAAACATGAATGTGAACTATTTGCAACAAATATGTATGTAAACTATTTGCCACAAACATGAATGTAAACCATTGCCACAAACATGGATGTAAACTATTTGTCACAAACATATTTGTGTCACTGAATCTTCTGTGTAGGCAGCAGAGCTCTTTCATTTCCAGCCAAAACGGAGTACAGTGTGTGAACAGCCTCGGTTAGAGTTATTCATTTTGTGCTTCATTTTGCTTGTGCGCACGAATGTTTGTGTGTGTGTGTGTGTGTGTGTGTGTGTGTGTGTGTGTGTGTGTGTGCGTGCGTGTGTGCGTGCGTGCGTGCGTGCGTGCGTGCGTGCGTGCGTGCGTGCGTGTGTGTGTGTGTGTGTGTGTGTGCGCGCGCGCGCGCGCGCGCGTGTGTGTGTGCGTACGTGCGTGTGTTTCAAGCACTGGTGATGCCGGACAGTTAACGTTTGTGGAAAGAAGTGACGGTGGTATGGTCCAAGCACTGGTGATGCCGGAGAGTTAACGCCTGACGGCCCGTTCTGCCCATCCAGCAGTCAACGGGTACGTGATTCAGATCAGGGAGGGTTAAAGGCGGCTGAAGCGAGAGATGGGCTCCGCTTTCCATAATGCCCTACCCTGGACAGGGCGAGGTTTAAAGAGTTCACCACCTCCAGACCTTTATAAGATTTGATTTTTTTCAAGTTAAAGGAGTTAGAGTCGAGAATGGAAGCGTTCTTGCTGCTTTAAACTACCCCCCTCCCCTCCCCTCTACCCTACCCTACCCTTGAAGAACACAACAAAGCCAAACGACACTAAAGACACAAGTGCTGAGGGCCAGTTTGGAATGTATCCGCAAGGGACTAAACTATAATAAACTAATAAACTCCAGGGATAAGTAACTGAACACCATTTCAGCAATTTTCGGAGCAGCTTGGTGTTGTTGCACTGACTGCAAGAAACATTGAATTATAAACACAAGAAAATGTAGCTTATTTTGTTGTTTCATAATTTTTTTTTTTTTTTTTTTTTGCTTCTTAGATGGAACCTTTGGCTGTTTTTCTTTAAAACTCAACAAACATTCTATAGTATTGCACACCAGCCTTTTTACTGGGGATAGCATTCTGCTTAAACAAAACCTAAAAAGCACAGGAATCAAGTCTGGACTTTCCGAGGTCACTGAGGAGAAACTATCAGATTCCGAAATACCGGCGTCTGACCACGATTAATGATATGTCAGTGTATTCCGAAATACCGGCGTCTGACCACGATTAATGATATGTTAGTGTGTATCCTTTCCTTTGGAGATGTTCTCCCTTCGGAGGCTATACGCTTGTTGAAGGCTCATTTTGAGACGTATTTATTATTCCCCATTCACCCATTCAAGCACATACTGTTAGTTAGACAGAATAATCGACCACTGCAGATATGAATGCTTAGCTCTCCCCATTTTGTGTTCGATCAAAAACCTAAGAGCAAGCTTTGTTTATATATATATATATATATATATATATATATATATATATATATATATATATTTATATATATACACACACACACACACACACACACATGCACGTTTGTGCAGGTTCTGAACACTCTCTTATCTCCCCTGATGTGATAATAACACCTGTTTCTCTCAACTGTCAAGCTGTTCCCAGTTTTCAACCGTCGCCATGATCGTGGCTCCTCTGATCCAAAAGAAGGCGGCGACAACATTCTCCTCCACCACCTTTATCATCCCACCCTTCTGCTCACACCCCCCACTCCCTCCCTCCTCTACTCTGTTATTTTTTTTTTTGTACGTTGTGAATACTCTCTTTTCCCCCCTGAGGTGACAATGACATGTGAGATCGAAAGACCTGTCTCAAGAGTTCTTCATCCTCTCTCTCCACGTACCTCACCACTCTCCCCTCTCTCTCTCCCCTTCTCGGTTAGTTTTTGTGTTTTTTTTTTTTTTCCTTCTCCCCTGTGCGTGACAAGGGTTTCTATCATCCAAACACATGTGGCAGATCTCTCTCTCTCTCTCTCTCTCTCTGTGGATGCATATCTCTATGCGCGCTCTCTCTCTCTCTCTCTGTGGATGCATATCTCTATGCGCGTGTGCATTCTTTTTTTTTTTTCACGTTTTCTCGCACAGAGCGATATTAGACTGTGTGTATGTTTGTGGCCGCGCGTGGCCTGGCGCGCGCTTGTGAGTGTGCGCGTGCGCGCGCGTTTGTGCATACATGCCATATCCCCGTCTCGACAACCTCTTCAATTCTGACGTGTGCTGTCCATTGTTGATTGAACTGTTCATCAGTGAGCACTGTCCATATGAACTATTTATTATCATTATTATTATTATGGTTATCATTATTATTATCATTGTTATTATTGTCATTGGTATTATTATCATTGTTATTGTTTTTATCATTATTATTGTTTTTATCATTATTATTGTTATTGTTGTAATTTTGATTATTTATATTATTATTATTATTATTGTTACTATCATTATTTCTCTATTTTTACTATTCTTGTTGTTGTTGTTATTATTAATATCATTCTTCTTCTTCTTCTTCTTCTTACATAGCGCCTATCCTCGGCTAGAGACCAAGCTCTAAGCGCTTTACAATCCACATTCGTTTACACAACGCGCTTTCTGCCTACTTGGGTAGTGCCGACTGAAGAGCTGCCAGCTGGCGCTTCATTCAGTCGTTTCCCGTGTCATCCAGTCAATATAGTTCAATATCGTTCAAAATCAGTTTCATTACTTCCTTTATTTTTTTTTCCATTTCTCATGCAGGGTGCATGCTATGTGTCACGTATCATCCATACCAAAACTGGCTTTGGCTTTCTCTTCCTTCCGAAAGTTGGTGATGGGATTTTACATGTGCGCGAGATGTTATGCGTCCGTTCACACACGGAACCTCGGTTTATAGTCTTATTCGAACGATTTTATGAGTGTCACTCCGCGGGCTGCAGTGTGTGTGTGTGTGAGTGTTACCACGCTGGCTGCAGTGTGTGTATGTGAGTGTTACTCCGCGGGCTGCAGTGTGTATATGGGTGTTACTCCGCGGGCTGCAGTGTGTATATGAGTGTTATTCCGCTGACTGCAGTGTGTGTGTGTGTGTGTGTGTGTGTGTGTGTGTGTGTGTGTGTGTGTGTGTGTGTGTGTGTGTGCGCGCGCGCGCGAGTGTTACCCCTCTGGCTGCAGTGTGTATCTGTGTGTGAATGCTACCCCGCTGGCTGCAGTGTGTGTATGAGTGTTACCCCGCTGGCTGCAGTGTGTGTATGAGTGTTACCCCGCTGGCTGCAGTGTGTGTATGAGTGTTACCCCTCTGGCTGCAGTGTGTGTATGAGTGTGACCCCGCTGGCTGCAGTGTGTGTATGAGTGTTACCCCACTGGCTGCAGTGTGTGTATGAGTGTTACCCCGCTGGCTGCAATGTGTGTATGAGTGTTACCCCTCTGGCTGCAGTGTGTGTCTGTGTGTGAATGTTACCCCGCTGGCTGCAGTGTGCAGTGTGTGTATGAGTGTTACCCCGCTGGCTGCAGTGTGTGTATGAGTGTTACTCCGCTGGCTGCAGTGTGTGTATGAGTGTTACTCCGCGGGCTGCAGTGTGTATATGAGCGTTATTCCGCTGACTGCAGTGTGTGTGTGTGTGTGTGTGTGTGTGTGTGTGTGTGTGTGTGTGTGTGTGTGTGTGTGTGTGCGAGTGTAACCTCGCTACCTGACTGCAGTATATGTGTAAGTGTTACTCCTCCGCGGGCTGCTTTGTGTATATGAGTGTTACCCCTTTTGGCTGCAGTGTGTGTCTGTGTGTGAATGCTACCCCGCTGGCTGCAGTGTGTATCTGTTGTGTGAATGTTACCCCGCTGGCTGCAGTGTGTGTATGAGTGTTACCCCGCTGGCTGCAGTGTGTGTATGAGTGTTACCCCGCTGGCTGCAGTGGGTGTATGAGTGTTACCCCGCTGGCTGCAGTGTGTGTAGGAGTGTTACCCCGCTGGCTGCAGTGTGTGTATGAGTGTTACTCCCGCTGACTGCATTGTGTAAATGAGTGTTACCCCTCTAGCTGCAGTGTGTGTCTGTGTGTGAATGCTACCCCGCTGGCTGCAGTGTGTGTATGAGTGTTACCCCGCTGGCTGCAGTGTGTGTATGAGTGTTACTCCACTGACTGCATTGTGTATATGAGTGTTACCCCGCTGGCTGCAGTGTGGTTATGAGTGTTACTCCACTGGCTGCAGTGTGTGTATGAGTGTTACTCCGCGGGCTGCAGTGTGTATATGAGTGTTATTCCGCTGAATGCAGTGTGTGTGTGTGTGTGTGTGTGTGTGTGCGTGCGTGCGAGTTTAACCTCGCTGACTGCAGTGTATGTGTAAGTGTTACTCCGCGGGCTGCAGTGTGTATATGAGTGTTACCCCTCTGGTTGCAGTGTGTGTCTGTGTGTGAATGTTACCCCCCCTGGCTGCAGTGTGTGTATGAGTGTAACCCCGCTGGCTGCAGTGTGTGTACGAGTGTTACTCCACTGACTGCATTGTGTATATGAGTGTTACTCCACTGGCTGCAAATGTGGTTATGAGTGTTACTCCACTGGCTGCAGTGTGTGTATGAGTGTTACTCCACTGGCAGTGTGTGCAGTGTGTGTATGAGTGTTACTCCGCGGGCTACAGTGTGTGTATGAGTGTTACTCTGCTGGACTGCAGTGTGTTTATATGAGTGTTACTCTACTGACTGAAATGTGTATGAGTGTTACCCTACGGGCTGCAGTCTGTGTGTGAGTGCTACTCCGCGGGCTGCAGGGTTTGTATGAGTGTTACCCCGCTGGCTGCGGTTTGTGTGTGAGTATTACTATACTCCGCTGACTGCAGTGTGTGTGCGAGTGTTACCCCCACTTGCTGCGGTTTGTGTGTATGAATGTTACTTCGGGGGCTGGAGGCCATTCAGATAAAAACAAGAAGACCCAGCCTCAACAGGGATGGGGGACTTGAGTTATCTCCCATATATGACAGCATCTTAAGACCCGTGGCGAACTCAAACTTACCTCTAGTGAACTCGGACTCGCAACCTGCAGCTAATGTGAACTCTGCTGCAGTGAACTCGAGCTAACGAAGCATTCAACCAGCAGCTCCCTTTGTTGCTTCAGTTGACTGATGAAGGCTGGTTGTGGCCCAGCCGAAATATTTCAGTAAGTGTGAACTTATTAGACTCTGAGTACAGATAATCTATTCTTTCTTATGAATCCAGAGTCTGGGAATTTTTATGGCAGGAATCTACTCTTCTCTGGTAGGCTTGTGTTGAAAACCCAAACTGGGAAGCAATTTACCTGTTGGCAATCAACACAAGCAAACACACGAGCAAACA
>JADBJO010013315.1:0-10000 GCA_016801955.1 Conus betulinus | reverse complement strand
CTGTGACATATCAAGGAGCCGTGTCCTTTAGACACTGCCGTGATCGAACTCAATTGACTGGCTTTGAAGCTTTACAGATCCAATCGATCCAAACCGTTTGGTTTTTTGTCGATAAACAATCACCACTTTTGCCATAATATCATTAATTTCCATACGCCCTGATGTCTTTCACTATAGTTAAAGAAAAACGTCCAGAGCTCCGAAAGACATTCTGCCGCACCACATATTCCGATGATACTTATATCGATCCAAAGACAAAGCCAGTCTCTTGAAGTTCGAAGAATGAAAACATCATAATAGATGCCAATATCTAAGTAAGTAGCAATAAATAATATCTGAATCATGCTCCACAGATCTCCAGCAATTAGATCTAAATAACTATTATTCATACTAACATGGCCGAACAATAATATTGAGATGCAATACTTCGTTCAAAACATACTAACCAAACTCAACATTTCTCGCACTAAAATTTATATTCATAACTCAGACGACGATTCAACTTGACGAACAAAAGACAAACGATTTCATAGGCAGTCCCTTCGCTGCCATATTTCGCCACTCACCAGCTAGATTCTCGAAAAGTAAACGAAAGCCTGGTTTTTCCGATAGTAAAACTTTTCCTCCTTTTTTTTCTTTCTTTTTTTCCTCTTTTTTTTTTTTTTTCGGTAGGATGATCTTTGTAAAGATGATAACTCTGATGATGACAATATAAAGGATGGTTACTTCTTTTCTTTTCTAACAAAGTGACAGAAACGATGCTTACAGGCTAAAATCCATAGGTCAGCTGTCCAGTTGAGACTACGTAATAATTCATTCTTACGTGCTTAGTTACTGATCGGTATTCAAGGAAACCCAATCACAATATAATAATTTGATCCTTTTTATTAATATAGTCAAACCCCATTTAGCCTGGAACTTGAGTACAGTTGACTTCGGTTATAAGAAACTCGGTTTACAAGAAACATTGGTTATAAGAAAGCAAATTTTTTTTCCCCTGCCAGATGTGTTCTTAATATAGTCTTATGAACCTCGGTTATAGAACACCTTGGTTATAAGAAACCCTCGGTTTATAAGAAGCATGTTTTTTCATTTCCCCAGGAGAACATTCCCTCGGATATAAGAAAGTAAAAAATGCATTTAGAAAGCACAAAGCAACCTTTCCCCATATGATGGAAGATACAGAAGGTTGTTGAGGCTCTCTCTCCTCTCTCTCTCTCTCTCTCTCTCTCTCTCTCTCTCACTCTCTCTCACCCCGCCCCCCCCACCCATCCCCCCCCCCCCCCCCCCCCCCCCCCCCCCGTCCCCTCCCCCCCCTCCCCTCTCTCCTCTCTCTCTCCTCTCCCTCTCGCTCTCTCTCTCTCTCTCTCTCAATCCCTCTCTCTCCTCTCTCTGCATCTCCTCTCGGCTCCTCTCTCTGTTCTCTCGCCTCACGTCCGTCTCTCCCCCTCCTCTCCCTCCCTCAGCCTCTCCAGTCTCCACCCCCTCGCTCGCTCTCTTAAAAACAACTTATCTTCAATACACACCCAGCTTCCCCTCGGCTTGTGTTTCGGCTTCACTGGCTGCTCGGAGTGGCCTTTCCCTACTTCACACTCCGCGAAATAATAAACAATGGCGGCGGAAAAGAAGAGCAAGCCATTTTCTTTGAAACGCAAGATAAGAAATTCTGGACTCTGTTTGAAAAAGATCCCAAAAGGAAAAAAACAACGCTTATTGCTGAGGAATTCAAAATTCCTCTTGCTACCCTTTCAAATATCATCAAACAAAAGGACAAGTACAGAAGTCAATTCAACAGTGGGAGAAATGACCCACGTCCTTTCGTTACGGAACAGAGGTTTCAAGCAGTGCCGACATTGAAAGCCAGCTTCTGCAGTGGTTCTCCTCCCATACAAGTATGTTTCATCCTTTCAATCTCTCATCTCCTCTCTCTCTCCTCACACTCTCTCTCTCTCTCTCTCTCTCTCTAAGAGAGATTTATTATGTTCAATGAACAAAATCAGATTAATTAAAGATATGTTCGCTCATGGCCAACATGTGCCGCATTCCCAGTCCTTGTCGGCAGACATGATGGCTAACCTGACGCCTGGTTTTCGATTTTGCGAGAAACGAAACTGCTACGCTTCGCGAGAAAACGAAACTGAAACTTGTTGGTCTTCCGGTAGGTAGGTTAGTCAGTTTTTACGTCCCAGTCATAACGACCAAACGACTTTCGCCGATAAGATACGGGGGAAGGAGGGGTAGGGAGATGCATGCTGGGTGTGTTTATGTCTCAGGCACTACCCCACCTTCGAGTGAGCGTCGCGATCTTTTAAGTCCGTGCATGATCTTCAGCGGCGTGCAATCACAGACTGGACCTCGGTTATAAGTCTTATCCGAAGAACCGGATTGCTTTTAAACAGCGAATCCTATCCAGTCACATTTAGCTGACACTGGGTGTGAACCAGCATAAGGAGAAGACTCCCAGTTTTCCACAGCGGGAATCGAACTCACACCTCGACGTTGTGCAACTTGGCAACAACACAGTGTAAATTCGTTGCTCTACCCGCAACTGAGCAAACCGGGCGACGAGCATCAATGCTGGTGACACGGACTCTTCCCGAAGGTTTTCAGTCAAAAGGGAGACAACCTGTACACGGGCTACACTCTTACATTCAGTAAATGAACCCGGTCCTTATATTACTGAGAGAAGAACTTAGGCCTAAGAAGAAGCAAAGCTTGTATCAGGGAGTGGTTGGTGGAGGTGTTTTTTTTATTTAGATATAGAAGATGGGGAGGGGTGCACCTCTGGTGTACCGGTACGCACGTTTACGCTAACGTCTGAAGGGGATTGGTGCCGGAAACAGAAACATACGCAGGTTAAGGTCACGTTAACTTGATGGCCGTCGGTGTAAAACCACAATTATTGTACTTAAAACATCTCTCTCTCTCTCTCTCTCCTCTCTCTCTCTCTCTCTCTCTCTCTCTCTCTCTCTCTCTCCAACCCCCCCACCGCCCCGCTTTGACATTATGAAAACGTTTGTCGATGTAAAAACCCTGTTCTGTTCTTGTCTGTTCTGTTCTGTTGTGATGGCGTGTGCGCGCGCGCGCGCGCGCGCGTGTGTGTGTGTGTGAACATAAGAAATGGTTCCTTTTCTTGGTGGTGGGTGTCCTGCACCGCTCGACGGACAGAACTGTTCTCCACCTCTGGTGAAGCAGACCTGGCACTATTTGCGAGGAGACTGTTGAGAGAACTGTTTTTTTGGGTTTTTTTTTTGTTTTTTGGTGTTTTTTTTTTTGTTTTTTTTTTTGTTTTTGTTTTGTTTTTTTTTTTTGCTTCTTAGTCTGCATCTCTTATGTTATATGTTTGTAGTGTGCCGCACTTTTAAGTGAATTGTTTCTTGTATCTCCTACTTTTTTCGGTAAAGGGGACATGCCTGATGCCTTGCATGGATGGAGAGAGAGAGAGAGACTGAGAGAGAGAGAGAGAGAGAGAGAGAGAGAGAGAGAGAAGAGAGAGAGAGAGAGAGAAGATAGAGATGAGAGAGAGAGAGAGATTTTCATGTTACAATTTTTCATGTATTTTTCAATATTTTTTCAGATCGCAGAATATCCCACTCAACGGTCCGGTTTTGAAAGCCAGAGCAGAAGAGATAGCCACAAGCCTTGGACAAGAAAACTGGAAGTGCTCCGAAGGATGGCTTCATCGCTGGAAGAAGAGGCACGGTATTGTTCTTCCGATCAGTAAGCGGCGAAAGGGGTGCTGTGTGGATGAAGTTGTGACCGACAATTGGGTGGAAGATGTTCTGCTGCCAAAATTGATGAACTACGAAACGAAGGACATTTTTAACCTTGATGAGACAGCTCTCTTTTGGAGACTCTTACCGGACAAAACATTTGCATTTAGAGGGGAGCTGTGTCAAGGAGGGAAAACGTTCTAAAGAGCGGATCACAGTTTTGCTTTGCTGCAACATGACTGGAAGCGAGAAAATGCCTCTTTTTACAATAGGCAAATTCCAGAAACCGCGATGTTTCATGGGAGTGAAACAACTGCCAGTTGATTACAAAAGCAAACAGAAAGGCCTGGCTGACGGGAGAAATGTTTCAGGAGTACCTGCTTTCCTTTGACAAACAGATGCTGAGACAGAATCGAAAGGTTCTTCTGATCATAGACAACTGTACATCGCATAAATGTCCTGATGGCCTGAAAGCAACGGGAAGTTCTCTTTCTGCCACCGAATGCGACTTCCAAGCTCCAGCCAATGGACTGTGGGATCATTCAGAATTTGAAAGTCAAATACAGGACAAGAAAGGTCCTGAAGCTGGTGGCTCACATGAACACGGGGGGAAACAGCTGAAGACCACCAATTTACTCTCCTTGATGCTGTGCGCACACTGCATCAGGCCTGGAATGAGGTGACTCCGGTTGACAATTGCCAACTGTTTTCGGAAAGCAGGCTTCAGGAATGAGTATGACGTAACACCAGATGAGGCTTTCGACGCAGCGGAAGAATACAGACACCCCTACGAGACACAGGCCCCTTTTTTGTCAAGGCTGTTTAAAAAAGAATGGAACATTGCCCCATCTCAGTACTTTGGTATTGATGATGACGTTTGCAACAAACAAGTCCTCCATCTTCCACCACTCCACTAGTGCCACCACCATCGACTACTCCAGACACAGCCAGCATGGAACTCTCAGACGAAGAAGATGACTGCGGACAAGAAAAAGAAGGGGTGTCCATCAAAACTGTTTTGGATTGTGTTCAAGCAAATCGACACCTACTGTTTACAGTCAGGGTGCACGGAGGAAATCACAACGGCTTTTGATGCCTTTAAATGTCTGCTTGAAAAGCATGTGGCTACTGCAACACAAAAACTCAAACCAGAATTGATCAGTTTTTTCATGAGTGCATGTTCTAGCAAATTTGAAAATGTGGGAGAAAAAAGTCAAAGAACAGAAATGGAGGAAGACAAAATCAAATGATGGAGAGCAGAAGGGGTACTCAGTGGAAGAAGGGAAGGAAGGGGGCACAAAGGAAGGAAGGAGGGAAGGACAGGGGCACAGAGGTCGGAGGGAAAGAAAGAGGGCACAGACGAAGGAGGTAAGGAAGTGGGCACAGAGGAAGAAAGGGAAGGAAGTGGGCACAGGGGAAGGAGGAAAGGAGGAGGGCACAGAAGAAGGAGTGAAGGAAGTAGGCACAGAGGAAGGAGGGAAGGAAGTTGGCACAATTGAAGGAGGAAAGGGAGAGGGCACAGAGGAGGAAGAAGGGAAGGAAAGGGGCACAGAGGAAAGAGGGAAGGAAGATGGCACAGAAGAAAGGTCAGAGCACGAAGGAATGAGACCAGAGAAAGTAGAGATGATGTCGGATGAGTAGAGAGGGCCAGAGAGAACCAAGATGACAACCGAGAGAGCACAGAGGTGGTCAGAGGGAACAGAAACCAATATCAGATGGGGCAGAGATGGGGATGAGTGATGTTGAAATTATGGGTAGCGAATCAGCCCATTTGCTCAGTTTTCAGCCTACTACATCATTCTGGCGTAAAGACCAGGCAAAAAAGACTGAAATTGCCCGAACCGTTGCCGATGCCCGAAAGGCAATCAAAAGAAGTCTTGGGCGATCCTTCTGAAATAAATACGATCTTCGGGGGATGGTAACTGCCTATACAGAGCCCTAAGCATGGAGGTATGTGGTCACCAGAGATACCACGAACAAATCAGAGCCCTCATTGTAGACTTCATGCTTCGAAATTCCCCGTCAGTTTGAAGGTTACGTTGGCAGGGATGTTGGTGATTATATTTTTGGCAACAGCCTTGAGTTGTGCACCTGGGTACCGACGCCGAATTCCATGCTGCAGCAACGCTGCTACAGACGACGATTGTCGTAATATACAAGTGTGAACGAAACCAGAAGAGAATGGCTCCCACACAAACCTCTGTTCTCCATTCCTGGAATTGAGATCAGCCAGGACAGTATCTACTTGAGAAACATGTGCGGTCATTTTGAACGCGTTGTTAGTGTTCATTGAGACAATGACATTGAAATCTTTCCAAGCTAAACTAAAAGGGGGGGGGGGGGGGGGGGGGGGGGGGGGGGGTGGGGGGGGGGGGGGGGGGGGGGGGGGGGGGGGGGGGGGGGGGGGGGGGGGGGGGGTTTTTGGGGGGGGGGGGTTGGGGGGGGGGGGGGGGGGGTGGGGGGGGGGGGGGGGGGGGGGGGGGGGGGGGTTGGGGGGGGGGGGGGGGGGGGGGGGGGGGGGGCAATTTTAAGAGTTGTTTTTTTTTTTAAAGATTATCAGCCTCACAGTTTGGACAAAGATTTGTTTTAATGTTCTCTTTGTTTTGATTTGGGTGTTATTGTGTTTTTTTTTATTATTATTTATTTGCGTCCTTCTCTTTCTTCGTTGGTTTTTTTTTTGTTATGAAGATTTTATGGTTTATTACGATACACTACATGAAATGTAGCCATTGAATATTGACACACAGTTTCATGCTTTTGTTGGGTGTTCACCTCAGTCATAATCGAAATTTTGTGTGTGGCATTGCAAAAAATGCCTAACACAGCCTGGTGAACAACACACCATTACAATGTTTCTTTGCTTTTTTTTTTTTTTTTTTTTTTTTGTGTTTGTTTGTTTTTTTTTTTTTATTTTTTCTTTTCTTTGCTTTTTTTTTTCCTTTGTTAATTGTTTTTGTTTTTTTTTTCGTCTGGTTATGTTTGTTTGTTTCTGTGCTTGTTTGTATTTTTTTTTTTATTATTTATAAAATGTGTAATTACTTGTAGACCCCCGTTGTAGCCTATTGTTATCCTAAGGGGGGAGGAACGATACATTTCTAGCTGTGGAGCCGGAACCGCGATGACAGTGTGCCTTTGAAGGATATGTCATAATGTCACTTGTAGAGAATGAGGACAGATGATGATGATGTGGCCTCTAGGAATGTTTTTTAACGGAATTAATTGAAATCCCGATCGTTAGATGTGTAGAGATGACATATTGATAGTGATTGCGGAGTAAGATGATGATTGCTTGTTTTTTGTCGAGATAAAGTTATTTTTAAAACCTACTGAGTTTTTATTTTGTAATTTTTTGTTCATATGAGTTTTTTCCCTCAATATTGTTAAGTATTAAACAAAAGAAAAGAAAGAAAAAAGAAAGAAAAGGTATCATGAGCAATTTTGTTATTACTTTGAAAAATAAATTACGTGATTCCAGAAAATGTTTCAATCTTCTTGTTTCTTGTAAGTAGCGCCTAAGTACTGTGATTTTAAAAAAAAAAAATGGTGGTAGTGTTGCTTGTGAATATTTTTTTTATAAATTCAATCAAAGAGGATACCGAATATGTTAAACACTTTTATGTGCAAGTATACCGTAATATACAGGAATGTAGATTGTAATTATTAAGAATGATACGTTTTGTTTAAAAACTAGGAAATCAGATTACTTTCTTTTCCTCGATTGTTTAGTTATCAGCAACAATAAAAGCTCTGTTAAATGATGCACAACTTAGTTTGATCACCTCTCTCTCTCTCTCTCTCTCTCTCTCATCTCTCTCGTCAAATCTGTCTCTCTCTCTCTGAATCTCTCTCTCTCGCTCTCCTCTCATCGTATCACGCTCTGTCATCTGAATCTCTCTCTCTCTCTCTGTCAGTCTGTCTGCCTGTTTGTTTACCTACCTGTTTGTTAGTCTGCCTGCCTGCCTGTCTGTCTGCCTGCCTGCCTGTCGTCTGTCTGCTGTCTGTCTGTCTGTCTGCCTGCCCTGCCCCCCCCCCTCTCTCTCTCTCTCTCTCTCTCTCTCTCACACACACACACACACACACACACACCACACACACACACACACACAGGCACGCACGCACGCACGCATGCACGCACGCAGCACACATACACATAAACACATACACACACACTGAGAGAGACGTTATAATTAGCGGTCTTTAGTTAAGATACATAAAAGAAAGAGAAAGGAAAAAAGAAAAAAAAAACACGGAAAAAACAGGGAAAGAATGAAACCTCGGTTATAAGAAACCTCTGGGTAAAACCTTTCTTATAACCGAGGCCTCGGATATTAGAAACCTCGGATATAAGAAACCAAAAAAATTTCCCCTGGACTTTCTTATAACCGAAGTCTACAGTATAAAGTTCTTTGGAGCAGAGAGACTTAAGAATATTGGACGCAGATTAAAAAAAAGGTTTGTAGGTGGCACCAACAAGCTGAAGACGACATGTTAGAGAATCGCGTCATGAAATATTACGTCATACAGATATTACGAACAATAATTTAAAAAAAAAATGACTGAATAGTCAAAGTCATTCTCGATTCACAAGAGACAAGAGCAGGACTACCCTCAGTGGTGCAATGCTACACACACACACAGTTCTCAAAAGTTTGGATGCGTGTAATAATTAGTCCCTACACACACACCCACACCATACGCACATGGATAGCCAGGCAACACACGAGTTAAAATTTTTTCTTTTTAATTATGCTGCCTGAACCATCAAAATATACATTCATGTGAACTGGTACAAATCAACATATGTCACTACATAGCATATAGATCAAGCTATCAATACATAGGAACTTCAATTATCAGATATCAGCGTTTATATTACATATCTTGATATCACTCACAGATCTCGCCGGCGCCGTCCACAGTGTCTCACATATACAGTCAACACACTCGGTTCCACAGTACTCAAGCCACAGTCTACAACACTAAAAGAACGTAAAGAAGGATAACCAAGGTCCCCACACAATAAGCACGGCTGTTCATAAACACAAGCGATGAAGAAGAAGAAAACATGTTCTCCACACAGCAAGCACAATAAATTACGTCGAACTATCAGAAGAAGAAGAACCGCAGATTCACATTCACAAAGCACATTAATCCATAGCAGAAGAACCGCAGATCCACAATGCAAAGCAATCCATAGAAGAAGAACTGCAGATTCACAAGGCACAGTAAACCATTGAATCCCCGCGAACACGATTTCAGCAAAGTTCATAGAACACAATAAACTTCGATTCGACGTGTAGTTGATCTAAAACAAAATTAACTAACTTCTTCTCCGTGTATTGATATTACAATATTCACATCAATAAACCCAGCCCACCGACACACACATGAGGTGGTACAATTAGCGCACGTAAATTTTCTTGCAGGAGTTTTAAGTCTTTCTCGGGCGACACAGCCTTCACAACAATTTTATAAAAATCAGTTTCCTGGTACATATTTTCACTGGTACCGTCATTACGTTGACGTCACAGTACATGACAAACTGATTCGTGTTTTTCTTCTTTTTTTGTTTTAACGGAAAGAAGAGTTGTTTTTGATGCCAGTTCCTTCTGTACCGCTGACCAAAAGCATGGTAGCGTTAGCATCACTGAAGTGGTCAGCAGAAAGCAGAACAGATGGAAGTAGTGATGATGAAGACCTTCTGTGAGTGCTCTCCACGTCTGGGAGAAACCCACCACGCCTCTGGCGGTGTGAAACACATTGTGTGTCCATCGTGCAAAACAGCAAGACAAAAGAAAAGTGATCACACAAAGCAGCAAACAAACAGAACCAACCAACCAACAAACAGTTGGGGGTCACTGGATGGTGTGGTCATGCTCACGCATAGCTGTGAGGATGATGGTGGTGATGAAAAGGAAGCAGATAATAGCAAAGAGCTGGCTGAGGCAATGAGTTTTTCATCTTTGTCTTCTTCTGTTTGTTCACAAAACTTTTTTTTTTCTTTTTAGAATCTGTTTGACAAGATGATTTTCTTTTTCCATGTTTCAGGATGCCAGTCTGAAGATAATACCTTTTTCAAATAAGGGACAGACTGAGATTACTTAACAAGATCAGGGTTTTGACTTCAGTGTGGACCAGGTATGGAGCTGAACCCCATCTGATCCTTTCCACACACACACACACACACACACACACACCACACAACAGCACATACAACACACACACACACTGACTGAAACCAAATTATTGTCAGATTAACCCGCTTATAGTTTTTTGTACTGACATTT
>JADBJO010013314.1:17500-53039 GCA_016801955.1 Conus betulinus | reverse complement strand
GTGTAAATGTGACCAATTCCAGGTTTTCCACTTAACAGTCAATTATGTATAATACAGAAGTTACATGCTTTAAACAAAACAAACAAACAAACCAACCATTGTTATGCTATATTACTTTTCTTCATATCAACCTTCAGTTGAAGGGAGGAAGCAGGCAGGATGCAAATTGTTTAGCTGTGTCTGCAGCCCCACAAGCAGTCTCTGACATTTAAAACGGCATCATCAATTAAAAGAAGAATAAAAAAACTGAAAAGCAGTATTGAGAGCATACAAACCTTGAAAATATTGCTATGAAGTTATTTTTCATTTTCCCGCACCTGATTAAACCACACGTCACCAAAAACCATTGCTATATGAACAAAACACGCGCATTTGATGCCACGCTCTTTTATCCTCTTTGCATCTCAATAATAACAACATTGTGTATGCTATGTAAGGTAACCTATGTTCACCCCATATGTAACAGCTTAAACCATCATCGAATGCAGCTGACCACAGAATTCACATTCATGGAAGATCTGTTGTTTCACCAACACTAGATCAGGGGTGTTCGCAAGATCTACACTAAATACTTTTTGAGAGCAGACAAATGAAAATGACTCACAATAAACAGCGGCTTTGTCTAACCCCAAATAATTTTCTGATCCGTATAGCAGAACTGACCTAACACGCGTATCACCAAGTTTTAAAAGCAGTTCAAAGAGGAATTGTTGTTTAAAGCATGTAACTTCTGTATTACACATAAACAATGTTGTTTTTTGTTGTTTTTTTTAAAGCATGTAAACTTCTGTATCATACATAACACCTGTTTGTTTGTTTGTTTTTCGCTCGACTGGCAAAAGATCTTTACAGGCAGCTGTCAAACTCAGACAAGTGGAGATTAATATTGCGAAATACTTATTACATTAAATACAGATATCATCACACCATGTATTGCCAATCGCTCCCTTATACTTAAATAAACCTCCCTTGCGAAATAAAGCTATATTACTTTTATTCATATCAACCTTCAGTTGAAGTGGAGGAAGCCAGCAGGGATGCAAATTGTTTAGCTGTGTCTGCAGCCCCCACAACAGTCTCTGACATTAAAACGGCCCATTAATCATCAATTAAAAAGAAGAATAAAAAAACTGACGCTGCAGGTAGTATTGAGAGCACAGCACCATCTTTTCCATTATATTTACCTGTAGAGCTGATTTATTATAAAAACAGAGAATAATGCAGGGCCACACGCGCCCCCTTGTTTCACTCCTGCTCTGCATTTGATGTAATCAGAAAATTAGGGACCACATCTTAATCTACAGTTTACATTTTCATACATACCTTGAATACAATTGAATAGATATTACCATTGCTGCCATTTTTTTTTTTATACTTATTTAGGCCATAGCAGATTTCAATTAATCGAGGTCAAATGCTTTTTCGAAGTCTACGAAAGCTATATAACGTTTGCGAGTATATTGAAAACGTTTTGTACGAGTGCTGACAATGAAACTTTGGTGATCCACTGTTGGAACATCATTTCTTAAAGCATCGCTTGATGTTCACTCGGCGTAATATTGTACTCTCTCTCTCTCTCTCTCTCTCCTCTCTTCTATCCTCTCTCTCTCTCTCTCTCTTCTCTCACCAACACACACACACACACCACACACACCACACACACACCCACCACCACCCACCACCACCACCACAACCACCATGGACAATGCGGACTTGAAAACATCTGCACTATGGACAAGAATGTTGAATGTGAAGTGCACTTGAACCTGACCCGTTTACTGGTGACTCACATCATCGTTCACCCCTTCATTCCTCCTCAGGCAGTACTGATAATAGGCTTAATAGAATAAATGAACCGATGCTTTACTAATATGCTCTCTCTGTAGTGCGCGTGCGCTCGCGCGTATATGTGTGTATGTGTGTGTGTGGTGTGTGGTGTGTGTGTGTGGTGTGTGCGACGTGCGCGCGCGCGTCGCGAGCTGCGTGCGTGCGTGCGTGTGTTGTGTGGTGTGTGTGTGGTGTGTGGTGTGTGTGTGCGTTGTGTGGCGTGCGTGCGTGCGTGCGTGCGTGGTGTGTGTGTGTGTGTGTGTGTGTGTGTGTGGATGTGTGCGCGTGCATAGTGGGTGTGCGTTGCGTTGCGGCGTGCGGCATGTGTGTGTGTGTGTGTGGGTGTGTGTGGTGTGTGTGTGTGCGTGTGTGTGTGTGTGTGTGTGTGTGTGTGGGTGTGTGTTGTGTGTGTGTGTGGAAAGTCAAAGTCCCAACATGTCAAAGATTTTATTTAGAGATGGAAACATTCAATAAGAAGCATATCTGCTTTTGTACAAGGCAAGCCTATCTATAAAAAAAAATAAATAAATAAATAAAAGAAAGAAAGAAAAGGAGGAGAGCAGGAAAATCAAATTGTGTACAAAACAATGCCTTTCATCAAAAGAAAACGTAAACATACCGTCTTACCCCCTCCATTCTCCTCCCCTTTTGGTACCCACTCACTTCCATTCACGTGAAAGGTATCAATGTTCATTGTCGCCCCTATGGTTACATTTCACGACGTGTATATCTTGCGACCAATGTATATCTTTCCTGTGACCAGAACTGGACATTGTTTTTTCAGTATTCATAGTATGGTTAACGATCATGAGTATACATCTTTCATTTTTTTTTCTTAAATGATAGGTGTTTATTATTTTTTGTAATTTTTTAGAGGGTTGTGCTGAGCCAGATTTGTTGCTACAGATTTCCATCCGAATGACTAGAATATACCAGGACTGGATTGTCGTAAATTGGTGTGCGATGGTGTATCAGGAAGGGACAGTAAATGATTGAGTGTTACGGCAATTGACGTCTAAATGTTTCTGTAATCGTTTGGGGTCGTTTGGGGAGCTGGTTCCATTAATAATGTTAGCATACAAAGAGGATTTATTGAAAAAAGAGTCTGTTTGGAAGAGGCAATTATTTTAGTTATTTGTAATTCTTCATCTGTTAGGGGCAGATCGATGTTGAAACAATATAGTTTCAAGGCTCGTTGTACAGACTGCCATGATGAATATATTTTAAATTTTGTTCACATACAGTTGCCCAAGGGTTTGATGCATAATTCAATTAATGACTCAAAATTGGTGCACAGAAAAAAAAAAGTTTGTTCGAGAGTGGCCATCGCAGGGGAGACTTTTCATCCCGAGACAACCTAAATATTTTTTTTGCAGGCGTATTGCTACGAAATGTTATATATTCTCGTCCAAGATAAATCTTTGTCAATAATGAACACCTAGTTGGTTTGAGTGTAAAATGCTTCAAACTTTATTGTTGGATATGAGTAAAGGGGGGGGGGGGGACTAAATTGATTTCATGTTTTGCCAGTTTTTGACATTGTAGACACGTACATGGCACTTTGTTTGCATTAGCATTTAAAGAATACTTGGTTTATTGTTGTCTCCATTCAGTAAGTTTATCGATATCTGCTGAACCTTATTTTGTTAAATTCAGAGCATCAGAGTCGTTTTCGTTTGAAGAGCTGTCTGCATCTGGCAACAGTTCGCATTTACATTAACAAAACAGCGCAAAAATCATTTTACGTACATAGTAAACAAAAGAGGCATAAAACCAGGAGCCTTGTGGAGAACACCATGGTGCAGGCATAAATGTGACAATTTGTCAGTACAGTGCTAAGTGTTTTCGGGTCACATATACAAACACGATGAAATAAGCACTTATGAATTCTGGACGAGTCAGACTGTAAAGTTCAAGTTTACGGCACCAAACAAACCAGTGTGTGTGGTGTACGTTGTGTGTGTGTGTGTGTGTGTGTGTGTGTGGTGTGTGTGGGTGTTGTGTGTGTGTGCTGTGTGTGGTAGGCGTGTGTTGAGAGAGAGGAGGGAGCAGACCCCCGAGAGAGAGGTGCCGACTGGAGAAGAGAGAGAGAGAGAGAGGAAGAGAGAGAGATGGGAGAGAGAGAGAGATGCGTGTGTGTGTGTATATGTAATGATGTGTGTGTGTGTGGGTGTGTGTGTGTGATGTGTTGTTGGTGTGTTGTGTGTGTGTTGCTGGGGCGCGCTGCGACAGACGTGCGACCCTTGATGCGTGCGTGCGTGCGTGCGTGCCGTGCGTGCGTGCGTGTGTTGTCCTTCGTGTGTGTGTGGTGTATTTTGTGTGTGAGTGTGTGTGTGCGACATACAGATTCGTGTATAGTCATGTTCATTCATTGTTTTGTTATCATTAGTAAATCGCCGTAATGGTGTTAATGTGTCCAGGTCCTTGTCGCTCAAAGAAAAAGAAGACAGCTGTCAGACGAAGATACAACAAGTTGTTCTTTTTTTTTTTTGCATTTCTTCTAGCCCCCCCCGCCGACTTCATTTGGCGTATGGAAATAACAATCAAATCAATTAGGTCAACAACTCATGGTCTCCCTCATGTTGTCAGTCATTCGTTTTTCATGCTGTATATGGATCATACTGTCTTATCTTGAATCTCGAGTCGTACCCGACGCTAGGAACTGAATGTAAAAAACGCATACCAGTGCTTTATCTATGTCCTACGAGAAAGGGAAGTATTGTGGTTCTCTCTCTGCTGCTCGGTGTCTCTCTGTGTGTCTCTCCTCTCTTCAGTACTATGGTCTCCTGTCTCTCTCTCTAGCTCTCTCTCTTTCCACCAACATCACCACACACACAGCACACTACACACACACACACACCGCACTGCACGCACGCACCGCGCGCGACGCACAGAACACGTATGAAGCAGAGTCTACAAAACAAAAACACACACACAACAAACACACAAACACACACAACACACACAACACACACAAAACGCACACACCAGTTTTGGCCTAAATATTTATCATTGGTACTCAAAAGATCAATAACACAAATCACTTAATTTCGGAATCAATACATCATTTCAACCTCCCCCCGCCACCCAAGCCACACACAACACACACACACACACACATCTACAAACACACAAACCCACACGTACCCATGCACGCACGCGCGTGCGCGTACGCCACACACACACAACACACTCACACACACAACCACACACACCAAACACAAACACAACACACCAGCGCTTGGCCTAAAAATCTATACCTTGCGTATCAAAGGAATCACATCAATCAATCAAATCAATCAAAGCAATCAATAAAATCAATCAATCAAGACATTCTCTCTGCTCTCTCTCCTCTCTCCTCTCACACAAACACCACACAAACACACACACCACACACAACACCCCCAGCTTTGGCCTATTAAATGTTCACCATAATGACGTATCTAATGCTCTCTCTCATTCTTTCTCGCTTTTTTTTCCCCCCCCCCCCCTCTTTTGTCGACCCTGCCAGCTGCTAACTAATACTCGTGTACGCTAGTAGAAGCAGAGAACTAGCTCTCAGTCCAAACAGCCATGCCACGAACAATATAATATCGCAACTGGTGCACGACCCCCTGACAGCACACGGGAACAAACTACTGTCTGGCCCACATGCTGGTATCTTGCTTCAAAACTGTATTGAGAAACGGTACTCACAGTCAATCCATGCATTCTTTGTATGCATCTACCGCCACTGCCAAACTGACATCGACTCGGAATGCAGCAAACAAAACAGAATTCACTGGTCCATTGTCCCGCTTCGCCACTTGCGAGGCTAAACTGACACACATCACTCAGCATGTGACGCCAGCGGAAAAAGCTCTGCGCAGAGCTATTGTGGCAACTATTGTCATGGTGGCGTAGTAATGTGGACTATCATGTGGACTGTGTCTCCCCTTTCTAATTTAAATACAGAACCCTGAAAGTAAACGCGTCGGGTCGCTAGTTTGGAAGATTGACATGGAAGATCACCGAAAATGAGGATTTAACTTGTATCGCAGTCTGTAATCACAGGAGCAGTACTATTCTCTTGTTCACGCAATTAAGAATACACAATCCTCCGGCGGAGATAAGTTGATACTAGAACCCATTGCGACTAGCAAATAGTTGCGAGCAGGACAGATCGACCGTATTTTTCGAAGGATGAAGATTAGGCCCGGGCGACTACAATACCTTGATCAGACAGATTTGGACAAATGGCAGAGATCAATGCATCCAGGGGGGGTAACGCTGGATGAGTTTGAGTCCTCACTGACCCCCCCCCCCCCCCCCCCCCGTTCTGTAATACTAACAGCAGGCGTTAGTATGGTTAAAAAAAAAAAAAAAAACAGGCATATGAATAATGCTGAAGGACGGGTTTGATAGAAGTCAGTCATAAGTCATGATCATGACTTCAGTTAAGATACAGTTAAGAAGTTTGTGTTGGTCTGTCGCTTCCAATGACATACAGAGATGATTTCCATTAGAGCATACTTTACGAAACAGACACAGCGAAATTTCTTCGCGCGTACGCGGCATTCATTGCAAAACAGAGACCCAGGGACCACTTGCTGTGTAAGACCTTCATTGCCACCCGGAAAGGATCACTGTGTTTTAAAGCAGACATGGCAACCAGACACAGAGATCATTCCACTAAAGAGACTTTACAGTTCATCCATCATAACACTCAGCTTAGGAAAATACTTTTCCCTCAGTGGCACACAGAAATCCCATTTTAACATCAGATTACTGTATTAACAGGGAAACATTCGGGGCACTGTCACGGGGGACGATCATAACAGAGAAAACAGGAAGTCAATTAGCGTGGATACTCGCCAAGAGACAACACGAGACCAATTCAACTCAAAGAGTTGTACAGTGGAGGCCAGCTAGGTCAGTACTTCTCAATGATCCAAGGGTGGGTTCAAATCTCTGCACAAGTCATTCGAAGAGGGTGGAGGTGCCCTCGGTAGGAACATTATGTTATGGCTCTGTTGCCATGAGGTTCAAATGATGCATAAAACTGAGTTCCATGTGTGAACGTCTGCATTAAATCTTGACAAAGGTTAAATCGATACCAACCGTCGGAATAGTAGGCCATGTAGGCCGATGGTGATTCATGAATGCTATAACACAGCAGTTGTATGGTTAGCACTTGTAGTAATAAGAACGAATGCGTGAAGCGCTCAGTGGGGGTAGAATAATTATTCCTTCGACGAGGGAACACGGGGAAGACGAGGTCTAAGAGGGATCTTCAAAATACTCACAGGCTTATGAGTACTTGCATTTGGTATACATTCAAAATTTGACATAACAAAGCTACCACATGAGCAGACCCACCGACCAGGACCACATGCATGCCACATCACACATGTACAAAACACAATTATTTCACATAGGGGGCCACCAACACCACACACAACACACACAACCACACACACAGAGTCATAGCACAAAGGCACACACAAACGACACACCACACCACACACAGCACAACCACACACACCCACACACACTACACACAAGCAACATGCAGCAGCCACACATACACGCACACAGATGCATGCACGCACAACACACACACCATCACACACATCACACACCACACAATCACACACAACTCACACACACACACCCCACACCAACATAAACAACTTTGCATTTTTTGGCACCTACACACCTGACACAAAAACACCACATTGAGCCGTGTTTTCAATGAAAAACATATTTTTTTTTTTTTTTTTTTTTTTTTGTAAATGACCAAGAAACACACGGCCGCTAGTCCGACTTGCTGATAAAACAAGGTGGCCACTTTCCTCTAGCTGATCAGTTCTGCTTTTCTCCAACTGGAGGGAGCTGGGGCTAGGGTTGTGTCAAACGACTGATGAAGGTGAATCATTTGGTGGGGTGTGTATAGGCAAAAATCAACCCGTTTACGGGTCATTACATTGCTGAATGTTATTAATGTGTGTTGGTGATGGTTCCTCGGGCAGATCCCAATTACTTTAGGGCAGTTAATTGATAATGGGAGTAATTGTTGTGGGGTTGCCAGGGCCCAGCTCAACTACTAAGGGACTTCAATGGAAGACAGCACGATCTTTGAAGACCGAAACACGTCCTGCAACACCCCCCTTACCCGGCCCAATACACCGGCAAAGCATACTACCATAACAAGGGAAATTAATTGAGGACTGTCACCAACTGTTAATAATTGCTGTTGATGGTTCTCAGGGCAAGATCAATTACTACTCAGGAAAGGTACTATGGCCACCTGAACATGCTGCAGCGAGGTGGCGTATCGCTATGGCAACGGATCACTGTCCTCAGGTCTTTGTGGGCCTTCTCTGAAAGGTTTACAGGGTTATGACTATGAAAGGTCCATCAAATTTGAAGAGCTGAGGGGATGCTTTGTATCAACACCACACACAACACCACACAACACACACAACACAATCGCTATATATATAAATAGATATATATATATATATAGAATTCTAGATTATTATATATATAATATGATAGTGTATATCTGTGAAAGACTGGCGAGAGCGAGAGAGAGAGAGCGGATTTGGAGGGAGATAGCGAAAAGATAACTATCCAGTCCAATCATTCAACAACTTTGGTCATTTTTTGGTTGCCGTTTCAAAAGATGAGCCTTGTGGAGGTTTATCACACTTTCCCCTGATTGATCTTGTATAAGTCAGAATACAGCTACTGAAACCAGCTCATGAATAGTCTGCCCAGTTGCTCT
This sequence comes from Conus betulinus, assembly GCA_016801955.1. Classification (NCBI taxonomy): domain Eukaryota; kingdom Metazoa; phylum Mollusca; class Gastropoda; order Neogastropoda; family Conidae; genus Conus; species Conus betulinus. The sequence goes on along the minus strand of JADBJO010013314.1, from coordinate 44,443 downwards.
GTGGGGAACTCTACTGGCGGTACCGGAATAGAACACAGGACCAAGAGGTGAAGGAACTGTGATAAGAGGGGATCATAGAGTAGTAACACCGGCCAGTAATTGTGTGACAACGGGAACGCAAAGCGGATGAAGAGAAAGGTTATATAACATGGGTAGCTAGCAGTCCACCGGACAGTGACTGTGTACGACACCACTTGGACTCAGCTGTGAAGAGAACTGTTATTAACATGGGTCACGACCACTAACAGTCACAACTGTAGAACACGCGGAACAGATGGAAGTAGAATGTACATAACGGGTGGCTAACGGGAACACGGACCCCCGTAAACTGATGTATAACACCTGGAACTACAGCGAGTGAAGAGAACTGTAACGGTCCTCAACAGTCACTGACAGGAACTTGTGTAGACACAGTGAGGTCAAGCGAAGTTAGAACTGGGTGGATATGTTCACAACCCTTCATAGGGTCTCATGCACGTCATGTTCCTGTGCACAGTGGGCTAATTCCAGTGATTCCAGTTTGTTATACTTACAGTCATTTTGTCCACCAGAAAGTGTACTCACCAGAACCACCAACAAACAGAACAGACAAATGACTATACAAATCAGAGCCTGTACTCGTACTCAAACTGACTAACCACCAAACAAACAGAACTAGACAAATGACAAGCTCAGAGTCACTGTACAAGTGTACTGTTTACTGCACACTGACACACACAAAACAACATTGTTTGTTGTGTTTGTGTGATGTGTGTGTGTGATGTGTGTTGTGTGTAGTGTGTGTGGTGCAGACAGAACAGGAAGGTTTTGTTAGTGTAATGATTAGGCATACGGTGTGGTGTGCAGATCGCGTACAGGAGTGGCATACGAGAGACTGGACATGCTTAAATACCACGAGAGACATCAATCTGTGGCTCCACCATGGCTCTGATGTTTGCTCACAAAAAGAGCAGAACCATGTTGTTAGGTCTGTACCACTTTGATGTGGTGCGGTGTGTGCGTGTGTGTATGTGTGTGTAGTGTGTGTGCGTAAGTGTGCTGATGTAGATGTGTTTGGGGTATGATGATGTGTGCGCGGTGTGTGTGGTGTGTGTGGTGTGTGTGTGTGGTGTGTGTAAGGTGTACTGCGTGTTCGATGTGTGTATATGTTGTGTGTGTGTGTGTGTAGTGTATCAAAATGGAATTCTGTGAGCATCCTAAGAACCTGTATATTGACACCATAGTAGGTATATCTCAGTGGGTACTAATAATTGCACCCATGAATTGGTAGGAAGACTATCACACCAGTATGATAATTGAAAACAAATAAAACTAAGACAAGAACGAACACATCACAACACGAATATCTTGAGCCACTGTTAGCCACTTGCCAAGTATACCCATGGGGTTGTTGTCTAGGTGTGGCAGTGTGACTGCTTTACCACTGATGCATGACTCTTGATGATTCTCACCCATACACCTGTGTCTGGCTGTATATGCCGTGCTATCCACATCATGCCGTGATACAAAGAAGCATGTGGTGCTTAAGCGCTGGCCCTGAACACAGGAAAAAAAAACAGCATAGAAGATGAATCTGCGGCAACACCAGACTCCGGAAACATGGAAAAACCGCCAATTAGAAGATGACTCTGTGGCAAACGCCAACCCTGAAACATGGAAACACCAGCAATATAAGGATGAATCTGTGGCAACGCCCGACCCTGAAACATGGAAAAACCAGCAATAGAAGATTGGAGCGGTGGCAACGCCAGCCCTGACACATGGAAAAAAAAACATCAAATAGAAACATGAATCCTGGGCAATGTGAGGACCTGAAACATGGAACAACAGCTATAGAACATGAATCGTTTGCATGAGACCCTGACACTGAAAAACGCAATAGAACCTTGAATCGTGGCAATGTGAGACCCGAAACATGGAAAACAAGCAATCTAGAACAGAATTGTGGGGGGCAACACCGACCTGTTTACCCCCAACAATTCGCCCATAATTGTTGCCCACATCGTCGGCGCGACTCCACTGAATGATGAACCGTAAAAATTTGTACACAACAAAAACCAAAAAAAACAACAAAAAAAAAAAAAAACTGGATGGCCCTTGCGGTGGATAAACCCTGGTGTGAGCGTATACAAAGGAAGAGGACACTCTCACAAAGCCCTGCCCGCGGAAACTGAGCATAGCAGGGAACACCCTGTTTTGCACAAAATTTGGACCAAATGGGGAGAGTGCCAGGCAAATTTATGGATTATTTACTCTGAAGTGCTGATTTTAATGGAGAAAACACAAACAGCCGCCTTTGGGTAAAACAAGATTGCGGAGAAAAAGGGGTTAAAAGCTGAGGGCGACCTTATCCACGAACTGGTGGAGACACCGCATTGCCTCTGGAGCTCTATGGGCTGGTCTAGGCTCGGCGGCTGTTTCTCTTTTTGCCTGTTAATGATAATTTGGTGCTGATCATTCAGCAAAATGCAGACCCAACAAGGGGCGGAGTATAACACCCCCCAAAACAGCGGCTGCTATGTGGAAGAAGATGAAATCGCAGTTGTGTTGGAGATTAAAAAAGTACTTGTATGTAGCGGCAGCCAAGGTCTAGGTGTCCTATGAACCTCCTTGTGGTGAGATGGTAGGTGACCCCCCCACCTTAACTTTTGGGTACAAGAATTGGGAAGATGATAACCACTTCCCTCGCTCAACCTTTTGCAAAACTTTCACAGGAGACACAAATTTGGAGATGTTGCCCTCCTTGCTCCTGCCTCTTTCTCCTTCTGATGTTTGGGTTTTGGGGCCCTCTCATTGCCCTACTACATATGCACTTCGTTGGTGGCACATCCGAGTCACAACAGTTACATCATTATCCATATGGACTTTTTCATTTGCCACAGTACATGGTCACAACAAGTCTCTACACCTCATGCATCCCTTTCGTTTGCCCACAGTACAACAGTCACAACAGACAGCATACTCCATACGGCACTTTCGTGTGCCAGTTACATGTCAAAACAATACTCACGTGTACAGCATAGCAACACATGATGCCAGGTCTAATCATCTTTGGCCAGATGACAAAGCATGGTCGCAAAGTGTTGATCTGTATAAGTGGTGAAAGTTGGTGGACACTCCTCCAATGCTGTTCGAACTAGTTCGCCACCATTCTATTTGTACACCATTACCGTGTCTGACGCACCTATGCAAATCAAAAGTGGGCGATGTAAGAAGGGGCCTGAAAGTGTTGAAGGGTCAGTATGTGGATACAGCATGGCTTTTGTGTCAAGTGTGGATACCACATGTTAAGTGCAATGTGTGGGATGTGTGGTGACAGATCGTTTGAAGCCAGTCACCTGCTGGATGCCAAAATGTGAAGGAGGAGGAAACAGTCAGGAGAACTGGTTAAGTCTCGCCCAAAACAGTTATACCAGACTACCGACTGACATGGAAACGTGATAGAGATCAGTGATTTTTTTTGTTTTTTTAACGTAGAGGACAACAAAGACAAACATGGCCATTTTAGAGGCGCCAGTTGCATTGTGAATCGGGATGAACAATACAGGACAAATAGAGAGGCCATCAATGAAAAGCAATTAGAGGATATCCGTTCGGTGCAACTGGGATGAACAGTCACGGAGACAAACTCTAGAGGACATCAATGCACAATTGATGGCAGTTTACCCATGACCAGGGGAGGCTTACTGTTTGCAGGTGCCGTACTTGCTGGGCTGTTCCTACTCATCAAACTCCAGTACGACAAGGCGCGTGAGTACATCGGACCGATGCTGAAGCTGGACTCCCCCTTCAGTGGAGGGGTAAGTCTTGACAGCATGTCGGGAAAGTGAGAAGTGCCTGGGTTTGATGGATGTGTCTCTGACAGCACTCAGGGGAGGGTACTAGATTAGGGCTGCGCCTCGACCGCACTTCAGGGGAGGGAACTATATGGTTTATGCTGTGTTATGACAACTGCAGGGGAGTACGTGCCTGTGTTTCTGGCAGTGGACATGACAGTACTTTAGGAGAGGAACTATAGATTTGCCTGACTCCTATGAACGATTTTCAGGGGATTAAAAATGCTTAGCGTTTTATGGCAGTGATCATCTTACATACTTTAGGGAGGTAATGTAAATTGTGGGGCTGTTCCTTCTGACCCGAATGCAGGGGGGGTAACTGCTCTGTGTTTATGGAAGTCACAGTACTGACTGCGGTTCAGTGCGAGGTTCTCACATGTTCAAACACACACACACAATACGCACACACACACACACACACAACACAACACCACACACTACCCACGCGCCCCACACACTACGCGACGCCTGCAATACTTAGCTCACAGGACACTGAATCATTAGCACAGGACGCCTATTCAGTGACACCAGCTCTCCCCCATCGTCCCCCTCCCCCCCGCCCTCCACATTCATGTGAAGTACCCCCCCAGTCACCGTCCCGCGCTCCTGCTGTCCCGCTTTCAGACTGACCATGGTTCACTTTTGTCTCTTGCAGGGACGACCCTATGCATTATGCTTTCAGGGCTGATCGTCGATTCTGCTGTCTGAATTTCAGGGAAAAAACTCGACCTCTGCTCTTCTGCTTTCAAGGACCTGACCTCTGCATTCATTCTGCTTCAGGGACTGACCGCTGCTTCTGCTTTCAAGGGACTACCAGTTCCTAGCTGTATGCTTTTCAGGACTGACCAGTAGTCACTGCTGTCTGCTTGTCACGACCATGACCGTCAAGGCTGCTGGAAATGCTGAGTGGACTTGAGGCAAAGAAGCCATCCGCGACTTTGACGAAGCTCTCAAGAGTTAGTGCTGGGTGTTTTCAAGTAAGTCACTGATTTTCTTTTCCTAATCGTCCAGGAAGGCCTCGGCTGCCCTTGGACAGAGTTCACGAGGCCAGTCCTCCGTGTTCACTGATTTTATTCCTGTATCTTACCAAGAGAGCGATCGCACTACTTTGACGAAGCTCTCAGTTAGTCCGCCATGTCCAGTATTCATGATTTCCTGTTTATTTGCCAAGAAGCCTTCTGCTACTTTGATGACACTCTTAAATTAAATGTTCAGTATTCACTTCTAGACTTTTTTTTCTTGGAAAGTGCTTTTGCCACGTCATTAATGGTAATGGTTAGGAGAAATTGTCAGCTTCGCGCTTGTTTTTCTCCCCCCCACATCTAATTTTTTTCAACACGCATGGTGCAAACACACACACAACAAAACACACACACACCACACACACAATAATTTTTTTTTTTTTTTCTGTTTGTTGTGGTTGTGTTTTGTTTTGTTTTGTGTTTGTTTTTGGATTTTTTTTCTTTATTTGTTTTGGTTTGTGTGTGTTTGTGTGTGTGTGTGTGCGTGATGGTGTGTGTGTGTGCGTGCGCGCTGTGTGTGATCTCACGTCTATGCTCTTGCATTATTTGTCTGTCTGTACATCTGCCAGGCTGTGTTGTGTTTTGTGCTGTGTGTCTATGCTGCATACAGTCCATGTTGCTGCCCTCAGGGAGGGGTCGCGGAACCATTGACGCACCTGTTCGGCAAGGCCAAATTCTCTTGAGCAGCGGCACAACTACAGCGGGGCCCTGGAGCTGGTGAACCAGGTGGGTGGTCAACTTCCAGGCCTTCCTGCCCGCCTTCGTGGAGAAGATGAAGCTGCAGCTGGCCCTGCAGGACTGGGACCACACTGGAGGCTGCCCAGCGGTAAGGACAGAGTGCAGCGTCCCCTCTGCCTCAGTGGCCTCAGGACTTGCCTAGGCACACGATTTCTGGGAAGCAGAGTTGAGTAAGAGACTGACAAACGTGATGTTGGCAGAGAGTGGCGTCATAAGAGAGAAGTGAAAGCTGAACCTTATCGATATCAGCAGAGAGCAGCACTATAAACCACAAGTGAAAGATGAGCCATTAAATATCAGTGCACAGAGTGGCATTATAACCCACAAGTGAAAGCTGAGTCATTTGACATCAGTTGCAGAGAGACATTGTAAGGCTCAAGTTTCAACGGTGGGTGAGCAGACAGTGGCACTAGAAGCACATTCACACTATTTGCTCAAACAAATGGTTAGATTGTGAGTCTGCTGTCTGGTTCGTATGAACCTGTACTGTGATACTGAGGCTTCGGACTGTCAGTGCTGTGCTGTGACGGGTAGGAGTCAGGATGTGGCGTGTGCGTGATATTGATTACTCCCTGACTGTTGGTGCGGGCTGTCACAGGGAAAGCAAGGATGGGGCACAGCATGATATCAATTACTCCTGACTGTCAGTGCTGGGTTGGTGACCAGTAGAAGTCAGGATGTGGCTGGTGTGATATTGATTACTCCCTGACTGTTGGTGCTGTTTGGAAAGCTACAATGGGGCTGAGCAAGGCGTGGTGAGAGAGAGCAGTTGAGAGTCAGTGACGATAACGGGGCAAGACTGTTCCGTTGCCATCTGTCAACACTGTCCCATTGCCATCCCTCAACACTTGTCCCATTCCCATCTGTCAACACTGTCCATGGCCATCCCTCAACAAAATCTCCTCAACCCTGTCCCATTCCATCTCTCTCAACACTGTCCCATTGCCATCTCTCAGCACTGGTCCCATTGCCATCTCTCAACACTGTCGCATTGCCATCTCTCAAACACTGTCGCATTGCCATCTCTCAGCACTGTCCCATTGCCATCTCTCAACACTGTCGCATTGCCATCTCTCAACACTGTCCCATTGCCATCTCTCAACACTGTCGCATTGCCATCTCTCAGCACTGTCCATTGCCATCCCTCAACACTGTCACATTGCCATCCCTCAACACTGTCCCATTGCCATCTCTCAGCACTGTCCCATTCCCATCTCTCAACACTGTCCCATTGCCATCCCTCAACACGTCCCATTCCATCTCTCAAACATTGTCCCATTGTCATCTCTCAGCACTGTCCATGGTCATCTCTCAGCACTGTACCATTGCCATCTCTCAACCACTGTCCCATTGCCATCACTCAACACTGTTCCATTGCCATCACTCAACATTGTCCCATTGCCATCAACTCAACAGTGTCCCATTGCCATCACTCAACATTGTTCATTGCCATCACTCAAACATTGTCCCATTGCCATCACTCAAACACTGTCCCACATTGCCATCTCTCAACACTGCCCCATTGCCATCTATCAAGGAGTAGGACTTTTCTCTCAAAAGTTCATTTATCCCAAGGAAACAAGCTTTACTTGTTTCATTCTCTTAATGATATTAAAAGTTTCTCAAAACGATGAATCAGATTGGCGTTATTGAACTGACTCAGAAAATACTCAGATCAAATTACTGTTGTGCAGTGTAGTAGAGTTCTTGAAAAAAAAATAAATAAAAGGAATACAGAGATAAGCATGAAAAAAAAAATAAAAAGAGAAGAAGAGATTGGGATCAGCTTTCTTTTCCCATTTTTCTGTTCACAGTTGAAATGGTAGTTGAGAGTGTCACGTTTCGATTGTTTGTACCTCAGTGTGTGTGTCTGGGGGAAGGGATCGTGTCTGCATGTGGACATGTGGTCCTACAGCGTTGGCTCTATCCCCTTGCTCAGTACTGTGGGCATCCGTACACCGGAATGAGAAGAAGAGGACTGTATGGACAGTGGGTGTGGGTCCACTCTAGTACTGTGGGCATCCATCACTCTGAAGTGAGAAGAGAGGACCTGTTATGACAGAGTGTTGTGTCCACTCAGTACTGTGGGCATCCGTCACACCTGAATGAGAAGAGAGAGGACCTGTGTGACAGTGTTGTGTCCACTGGGTCAGTAAAGCAAGTCAGGTTCGCCTCCTCTCTAACCCCTCAATGACATATTCCAGCAATAAACATATTCTCTGCCCTCCCCCCCCCCTTTGCAGTCTGCCACCACCCTGGCTCTACCCCTTTTCCTCCCCCAAACAGAAAGCCTGGGGTGGTAGAGCAGCTTTTGGTGTTGACCCAGATCACTATAGTGTAGTGCTCTCCGCTGGTTCAGCTTAGAGTCACAGTAAAAGTAAAGTCACTAAGAATTAACAGATGACAAAACAAGTTATGTGCATTTCGACCTCTTTGCTCTTCTTTAGGCAGACAAACAACGTGCAAGACAATGGAAAACAAAGCACAAACACAGACAGACACTTGTCTCTCAAAACTGGGCACTAAAAAGGGTGTGGATTTGACGAGAAGGTTGCCCATTCTTTGATGATGAAATGCGTAATGTTTTATAATGAAAACAGGGTCATCATTTGGTGAAGCTTTGTGTATTATGTAATGATTGAATGTATCAATATCTCATGGAGATAGGAGGTTTTGTTTGCTGATGAAAGGTGTCATTGTTTCGTAATGAAATGCCATCGATGGATGGGTGAATCTGTCATTGACTGATGATGGAATCTGTCATTGATGATGAAATCTGTCATCATTTGGTGAGGAAGTCTGTCAGCATTTGATGATGAAATCTGTCATTCATTTCGTGAAGAAAGAAATCTGTGATCATTTGGTGATGATGAATTCTGTTATCATTAGTGTTGAAATCTGTCATCATTGGTGAGATGAAATGTGTGTCATCATGGTGATAATGAAAATCTGGCATCATTTGGTGATGATGAAATCTGTCATCATTTGGCGATGAAGTCTGTCAGCATTTGATGATGAAATCTGTCAGCATTTGGTGATGAAATCTGTGATCATTGTTGATGATGAAATCTGTCATCATTTAGGGTTGAAATCTGTCATCATTTGGGTGATAATGAAATCTGTCATCATTTGGTGATAATGAAATCTGTCATCATTTGGTGATGATGAAATCTGTCATCATTTGGGTGATGAAATCTGTCGTTCCAAGTTTGAAACTGTCGTTGTTTGACATCTATCATTTGTCATTTGATGATGAAATCTATCATGATTTGATGATGGAATCTGTTGTATCATTTGATGATGATGCAATCTGTCATTTGATGATGAAATCTGTCATCATTTGATGACGGAATCTGTCATCATTTGATGATGATGATGATGATGAGATTCTGTTATTTGATGATGGTAATCTGTCATCATTTGATGATATGAAAAATGCCATCATTTGACGATGAAGTCTGCCATCTTTTTATGAAGATGGTTTTGTCATGTTGATGAGAAGTCTGTAATCTTTGATGAAGATAGTTTGATAATGAAATGTTTCGAGCGTTGATGCTGAAGAGATATGGTGGTGGTTTTAAGGGCCTTTGGAGTGGACATAAAAATGCATTGTGTGGAGGAGGGGGGGGGCCATGTGTATAAGACGTCAACATGCTGGTGTAAGGAAGGAGACTACTCTGAGGTCAGTGTGGTGTGTGTGTTGTGTCTTAGGCTATGTGTGTGTGTGTGTGTGTGTTGCTGTGTGTGTGTGTGTGTGTGGTGTGTTTTAATCTGTTTGTGGGTGTGTGTCGTGTTAGTCGCTGTGGTGTGAGTGGGTGTGTAGTGGTGTGTTTGTGTGTGTGTTGTGTTGTGTGGTGTGTGTGTGTGTCTTAGTCTCTGTGTGTGTCAGTGTATGGTGTGTGTGTGGGTGTGGGTGTGTTGTGTGTGTGTGTGTGTGTGTGTGCATGTTGAGTGCACGGGCCAATGCAGTGACCATGTGGTTAGTCGTTATTGTGGGCATGGTGAGTGTAGACAAGTGGGGCTAATGCGTGGATACTGTCTGCGCTACTATCTTATGTGGATCCTTTTCAGTACTCTGCTGTCTCCCTCCTACCTCTCTCTCTTCTCTCTTGTCTTTTCCCTGTCTGTCATGTACTCTTTCTCCTGCTTCTTTTCTTTCACTTATTTTCCTATCTGCTCATGAGTCTTTTTTTTTGCTCTTTCTTTCCCTTGTGCAATGGGTATGTCTGTATGTATCTTTTTGTTCCTTTACAGATTGTTGTATCTCTTTGCTTATTGTCAGACATTATCCATTGTCCTGCGCGGCTCTTGCCTATCTTTATCTCTTCCTCTCTTTCCCGCTCTCTCTCTCTCCTCTCTCTTCTCTCTCTCTCTCTCTCTCACACACACACACCCAACAAACCATGCACACACACCCACACACAACCATTGCACACAAACACAACCCATGCAACACACACACACACACACACGACACACACACACACACACACACACACACACACCTGCACCACCTCTTGCACACTAATATACAGGGACAATGCAGGTAATAATGAACAGGTAGATTTCAGCAGCCCAAAGAGTGCAGCCCGCACCGCTGCAGGGGGACAATTAAATTCTATTATGTTAATGCTAGTTACATGAATGATATACATACTTTGCACAAGGTTGGCAAAGGATAATTTGTTGACAAGTGGAGGAACTTAGAGATATCAATTTCACATAATTGTGTAAAACTAGTAAAGCTTTTGACACACTGCATTCAGATATATATAATGTAAGAGTTTAAGTCAAGTCAAATCCAGATCTCAATTCGTCTTGTGATGTTAAGATTCGACACTATTTTAATGCTCTCAAAAACAAAATTTTGTAGGATATTGATGTGTTTGTGGGAGTCAAATGTTGCTACGAATAATCTGCTGTCTCGCACTGTCCTGCCATCAAAGCTCCAAATGCTGCAAAAAAATGGAGGCTACTGCGGTCAACCATCGAAATCTGATAACATTACAAGCAATAGTTAATGGGACCTTGATCTTCTTAGTTGTTTTCAGCCACTTTTGCTTTCTAGTATCTGTTGCCGTATTTTTTTTGGAATAGTTGTTGGTAATGTTGTAGAAGAGAGGGTCATTGTGGTTTGTAGAGAATCCGAACAAACTAAGTATGACATTGATGTACATTTACACAAAAACGTCAACACTTAAAAGATTCTCAGCACATGCAATTTGGTTTTGTTTTTGTTTTTTTTTTTTTTTTGTTGGGGTTTTGGTTTTTGTGAGTCTAAGGTCACTTGAGGGTGAAAGATGTTAAATGTAAAGTTACTACTACTACACAACACACTCTCTCTCACAAAACACCACACACACCACACACCACACACACACACACACACACACACGCGCGAGCATGCGCACCTAAACAAACACACACACACACACACCACACACACACACACACGCACACACATTCACAAACAGGCTCAACTTCTCCCCCTATTACCAACCAGAGCTGAATGATATTGATGTCATACAGGTGTCGGGCCAAAAATTAGTGACATCATCCCCACCTTGGATCGCTTTTTGAATACCCACAGCGGGCACCTGTACTGCACCTTTGCTCTCAATCTTCTCCCGATTGTGAGTTTTCCATAGAATGCAGCGTGTTGGTGAGTTTTCCCACAGTAATGCAGCAATTGGTGGTTTTCCACAGGAATACAGTGATTAGTGAGTTTTCCCACAAATAATGCAGCAATTGTTGAGTTTCCAAGGCCCACAGTACTGCAGACGATTGGCAAAGTGTTCCCACATCAATGCAGCCATCATCTTTAGTGTGTCTTTGTCAAGGTCTTCTGATATTTGAGTTTCCCACATAAATCTCGTGACAAGCGGGCAACCCGCTAGCGCCCATCCGGGCGCCGCCATGTTTCTCGTAGAAAAGGAAGTCTCGCGAGAACGTGACTTCCTTCTTCCTGTAGCCATTTACTTCCGTTTGCAAAAAAAAACGCGAGTCGATACGTGCCGTGGTTCTCGAGTTACGAATTTTTTTAAAGTTTTGAGGTCGAAATGCTGTTTTTCACCATGGCTAACCTTGATTTCTGCCGTTCTATAATGAGATTTAGTGATGGAGATACTGTGTTTTGTAGGATTTACGGCATAAGACTTAGTGAAAGTGCTGGGTAATGAAGCTTAGAGTGACCTAGATTTCGACTGGGATGAGGTTCCAGGTATGATGAACAACAATTCGGAAGAAAGTTCTGAAGAATCAAACTTACGATATAGCAACATATATATTCGTAGGAATTTTAAAAATTATTTTCATTTCATTATTTCTTTCCTCTCTTTTAAATTAATTTTTTAATTGGGTAACCATGTTCCCAGGAGCTGCAGATGTGTTTCAGTTTTCCCACTGCTCCCACTACACTATTCCTCAGATCTGATGATGTTTGCGTTTTCCACACATGAACACAACGCCATCTTTTACCACACATCCCATTCTCAGAAGATGTGATGATTATGAGTTTTCCCACATTCAGACAGCCGCCATCTTTATCTAACCTATTCTTTCCTCAGATATGCTGATATTTGAGTGTCTGTCACATGGCTGCAGCGCAGTCCATCTTACTGCACTTTCTCCATATACTGAACAGTCACCTCGTGCGCAGATTTCTTACACACTAAGGAGCGTCATCTTAATACGCTGCTTGCAATTCACTCATTCTCGGCGATATACTGTGAGTTTGGTTTACCACACCTGACAGAGCAAGAGAAGCCCTAGACTGTGCCCCGCATTCATGCTGATTCTCAGCCCTAGTCAGTGTTTTTTCACAGTTTACGACCACAGCGCCGGCATCTTTAAGGCACAGCCGTAGCTTCATCAAAGCTACCTGTGAGTTGGCGTGGGCTGAGTTTACCCAGTAAGGACAGGACATCATGTCTACTGCAGACCACGCTTGGGTAAGTCTTGGAAATGGCACGTGGGATTCGTGTGATTTCAAAATACACAGTAAAACCGCATTTTAGCATGTAATCTTCACTGGCACACTAATTGATGTCAGAACTCGCCACGTTGGGGAGTGTCGCACACACTGTAATGACGGTGGCACCACAAAAATGACGGTCATCAACTGCTGGTTGTGTGTTCACATCTCTGTTAGGATGGGTTGTCCACACAGCTGTGTGCTGGGTCCATGTCTGCTGTGTGTGCACATTCTCCTGAGGATGGGTTGTCACATAAGCTGGTGCTGGTTTCGGCAGCTGTACTCTTGCTCATGACGTATCCCTGTGAAGGTCATTTTTAGGCCTTTAATGACATGTGAAGACAAAGAAAGTAAACAAATTGGCGTGCTATTGCGCATCTCTGATTCAACCTAAGCCTCTCTCGTTACTTCACCAACAGCCCACACCCTTTACCAAACCAGAGCGCACTAGGAAGGTGTTAGCGGTACAGGTACTCGAGCTCTGTCCCTGTAGCTATTAACAACACGCACTCAACTGTGTAGGTGTATTGGAACAGCGCTATTACACTGGTATCATGAACACAAATAGTTGATGTTTAGGTACGGATATTGTTCGTAGCCTGGCTAAGCATTGTCCATGTTGTGAAGCATGTTTCCTCATTCAACCAACTGATCGCTGTCTGTCTCGGCCCTTGTCTGCCTGAATCCGCTGTTATAAACACGGAATCGGTCTGTCTCTCTATTGCTTTTTAATGGCTGCTGCGAACAGCATGTTTAGCACTGATCAGCGGTCTCTCTCTGCTGTTTGTGACAGCTGTTATAACATGATCTCAATTCGGTTCTCTCTTTGGCCCTGTTGTGAAGCCTGTATAACACTGACTCAACTGTGTAGCTCTCTACGTTGTGACCCAGCTGTATGACATCGGATCTCAATTATGTCGCTCTCTCTGCTTACGGTGTGAAGCTTTTGTTAAGACAATTGATCTCAACGTCTCCTCTCTGCTTCATGTTGTGAAGCGTATAAATTTATTACAAAACATTGACCAACTGTCTCTCTATCTCGCAATGTTGTGAACGCGTATAACACTGACAACTGTCTTCTCTCTCTGCCTGTTGTCGAAAGTCGGTATAACATGACTTCACCTGTATCTCTCTCTGCCCCTTGGTTTGCGTGAATTTGCAGTGAGCACACACTCAACAACTGTCTATCTCTCTGCAAGTGTGAAGGTCGTTTAGTTACCAGACCTCAAATGTCTCTCTCTTGCCCTCTGTGTGAAGATGTTATAAAAAAGACCAAACTGTGCTCTTCTACTCTGCCCCGTTGTGAAGCTGTTTCAGTAAACACTGACTCAAATGTCTCCTCTTTCTTCGCCCCTGTTGTGACGCTGTTTTATAACCCACTCAAATACTGTCTCTCTCTCTGAAGGTGTTGACCAGCTGTTATATACACCTGACTCAACTGTTCTCTCATCTATGGCTCTGTTGTGCAAGCTGGTATGACTACATATTTTACCAGTCGCTATTACCAGTGTGTGGCCGCAACGCCTTGGTCCTGCAGAAAACCCCACACCGCTGACGGAGCGTGCCTGTGGGAGAAATCGTGAACTTACAACGCAGAATTTGTCAACGAGATGGCCCGGGGTCGCAGCTGATGCTGGCGGAGGAAGAAGAAGGACGCAAGAGGCAAGTGTTTCAGCCAACCATGCCATGAAAGCCCTTGCATTGAGACGAGCTCGGCTGGCCGGGAACTGACCGGCATTAATCCGCGCAGCCTGTGGAGGACAGGCCTCCTTTTAGGGCCGAGGTTCTTGCCGCAGCCTGATTCATGATAAGCAGATCCGCAGAGCCGGCCGCTTCCGCCGTGAGTGGGCCCTGCATGTGAGGGTGGCGGGGGGTGTGGCATAATGAGCCGGCAAGATCCACCGGGAGTTGTTGGGCACTTTGGCCTTGAGGGTTTGGGGGTGGTGAAGCATTTCACTACAGAGTGGGGGGGTACGCTCTGCGGTGAGTGAGGACCCCTTCCAGTGAGGCCGGGGGGGGGGGGGGGGGGGGAGGGGGCGCGCACCCGCAATGAGTTGTGGCACGTGGCATTTGGGGTGTGGGGTGTGAAGATTTTTCGCCGTCTGGGCGCTAAAACAGTGGAGTTGTGGCCCCTGGCATTGAAGGTGGGTGGGGATGAAAAGCAGAGCTGGGTTTTTCCGGAAGGAGTGAGACCATGTTTACCTTGTGGCATTGGCATCAGGGGCGGCCCGACGGTAAACGCACCCACTGGAGGAGGAAGGATTGTTTGAATGGGAGAGGGTTGAGGGGAGAAGGGCGGCAGGTGACACGGATGGTCTGGATGCAGTGCGGAACAACTGGCGTAGTGAAAAAAGAGGCATTAAAACAAAAAAACCACACACAACAAAAAATGAGACTCTGTAGATCCTTGGAAGCTATGCAGTGTTTTTGGGGGGGGGGGTGGTCTGGGTAGAAAAGTGACGTTCAGATGCAGGAAAAGCAAAATATTGAGCAAAGAAGGCCGCTAGGTATGGTGCAAAAAACAAAAAAGTGGTATTTTCACAGGTTAGGGAAAAATTCAAACAGAATTAAGCATAAGGGAGGGGAAACACAAAAAATCACATGCGGAACGTCAGATCAAACGAGTCGTACTGTAGTATGGTTCCAATCTGATTCGGGTTCAGACGACGTCTGCATTTAACATGGCGATGCTGTCGAGGTGTTTATGCTGTATAGTGGGTATCATTTCTGACACCCATTGATTCAGACCAAGTTAAGTGTAAGGGGAGTTAGAGCTCAGTTTGTTCATTGACAATTTTTTTTTGGCTGGGAACATGCATAGGCGCTTGGTCATTTTGGGGGGGAAATACGACTTACCTGCGCTTCACAGAATGACAGATGGTGCCCTCTGGGCAAGAGCGATGGAGAAGCAGAAGTGTAGAGATGGAGTGGACTTCCCGTTCCACCGATTGTAGCGTAGGCAGAGGTTTCCAAATTCTCTCGGAAATTGAACAAGTAGAGTATGGCTAATGCTGCTTGTTTAGCTTTGTTAGAATTTTGAAAGAGAGAGCGCAAGTAAGTCATAAAGAAGAGCTGAAGGTAAGAATCTTGAATCCCCAATAGGGTTGGTTAATATACGCATTTGAAGCAACGAGAATGTGGCTGATGATTCCAGGGGATCAGCGGAGGTGTGCCGATAGCGGGACCTGGGACGGAATAGGTGGACTTTTTTCGTTTAATGGAATGCGGGGGTGGATGTGCATGGATTTTTATGTTGACAGTATGGTGGCGGGGTTCGGGGTGCTGGGCCGGTATGGATAAAGGATAAGTTGGGTGGCTGGGTGGGGCTGGTGGTAAACCAATAAGCAACATGTGTGGTGTGCCAGTGGATGTGGGATGATGACTGTGGTGGTGGGGTTCCCCACTAGATGTGGGATTGTGGGTGTTGGATCCTGATGTGTGTGTGGTGGGTTGTTGTTGTGCAGTGTGTTAATGGTGCCACAGAGATGGGCCTATCTGGACGTGCCGTCCGGCAAGAAGAAAGGCAAAAGGACCGGTCCAGGTGATAGATGATCGCAAACCGAGACAGGTCCCGTCCGAACCTTTACGCATTAGCAGCGTCGGGTCGCCTGCAACGTCAGGCCAGTAAACGTATTATTTGCACTGTCGGTCGGTCGATTCGTTGGGGAAGTTCAGCGGCACTGTGTCTGCCCTTTTGACATCGGTGTCTGTCGTGGAGATGGGGGAAGCAGGCCAAGGTCTGCGAGTTTCTTTTTTTCCTTTGTCTGTTGTCATGTGGCAAAGTGCAGGGCTTGGTGTTGTCTTGCCTCTTTTCCTCTGTCTCTTGTCACTGGGGGGAAGGGCATGGCTTGGTGTGTCTGCCCCCTTTTTTCCGTTTGCCTCTGTCTCTTGCCCTGCGTACGGGCAGGGCTTGGTGTTGTCTGCCCCTCTGCTTTTTTTCGTTCCTCTGGTCTTTTTGGTCACTGGGGCATGGGCAAGGGCTTCTTGGGTGTCTGGGGGCTTGCGGTTCCTATGGTCTCGTATCTTTCACTGGGGAAGGGGAAGGGCGGTTGGTGTTGTCTGCCAGTTTTTTCTTCCGGAATTTTCAGATCACTGGGCCTCAAGGGCATGGGTAGTCCAGTCATGTTGGTTCTGCCCACGTTTTTCTATGTGCTTTGTCGGACGGGGAAGGGGGGGCAGGGAAAAGCTTGGTGTTGTCTGCCCCTTTTGCCGTCGTTTTTTTTTTCTTTGTAGTGCACTGGGGTTAAGGGCAGGACTTCTGGTGTTGTCGGCCCGGTCCCCACCGTTTCCTCTGGTGCTGTAGCACTACTGGGGGAAGGGCAAGGGCAGGGCTTGGTGTTGTTGGCGCGGGGGGGGGGGCGGGGGGGGGGGGGGGGGGGGGGGGGCGGGGGGGGGGAGGGGGGGGGGGGGGGGTGGGGGGAGTGGGGGGGGGGGGGGGGGGGGGGGGTGGGGGGTGGGGCTGGGGGGGTTGGTTTGGGGGCGAGTGTGGGGTGGGTGGATGGCACGGGGGGGGGATGGGGGGCGGGGGTGGCGGGTGGTGGGGGGGGGTGGGGGTGGGGGTGGGGGTGCTTTGGGGGGGGGGGGGTGGGGGGGGGGGGGGCGGTGTGCGTCCTGGGGGTGGGGGGGGGTGGGGGGGGGGGGGAGGGGCGGGCGGGAGGCGCTGGGGGGTGGGGGGGGGAATGGGTGGCGGGGGTGGTGGGGGAGGGGGCGGGCGGGGGTGGGGGGGTGCGTGGGGGGGGGGGGGGGGAGGGGGGGGCTGGGGCTCACTTTATTTTGGAAAGAGCTGATAAACTATTGATGACTGAAGTCCATACTGATTTTGGGCAGTTGGGATGTGTGGAAAAGCTGTTCTTCTCCTTCCTCAGTTTGTCAGTCACAAGCTAAGACTCGAGCAGTTGAAGGTTAACAATGGCATTGTCAGATGGATAAAACTAAGCAAGGTACGGATAAACAAATGCATGTCAGCTGCAGCAGTAAGGTAACAAATTCGCATTGTCAGCTGAAGGCAGTAAAGGTTATTACAAAGCCATATGTCAGCTGCAAGCAAGTTAAGTGTTTAATCCAAGCCATTTTGTCCGCTAACAGCAGTAAAGTTAAACAGATGCCCTTTTCCAGCTGAAGCAGTAAAGGGGTTAACAAAGCATTGTCAGCTGAAAGCATGTAAAGGTTAACAAAGCCTTGTCGCTGAATCATGTAAAGGTTAACATATCAGCCATGTCGCTGAAGTCAGACACAGAAGAAAAACAGTGCCAGGTTAACGTACTACATTGACAACAGCCCTTGCCAGCTTAAGCCAGTAAGGTTAACAAGCCATTGTTCACGCTGAAGCAGTAAATATGGTTACAAAGCAGTGCCAGCTGAAGCAGTACAGGTGTAAACAACTTTAGCAGTGCCAGCTGAAAGCAGTACAGGTTAACAACGCAGTGCCAGCTGAAGCAGTACAGGTTAACAAAAGCAGTGCCAGCTGAAGCAGTAAAGGTTAACAAAGCAGTGCCAGCTGAAGCAGTAAAGGTTAACAAAGCAGTGCCACTGAAGCAGTAAAGGTTAACAAATGCATTGTTACAGCTGAAGCAGTAAAGGTTTAACAAAGCAGTGCCAGCTGAAGCAGTAAGGTTACAAAGCATTGTCAGCTGAAGCAGTAAAGGTAAACGATGCATTCAGTCCAAAGCCATTTGCCCATCCCACCCATTTAGACCCTTTTTCCCCGACATTGGCTCTGCAAGAAAACGGTTATGCAGGCCACCATGTGTGTTGTGTGTGTGTGTGGTGTGTTGTGTGTGTGTGTGTGTGTGTGTGTGTGTGTGTGTGTGTGTGTGTGTGCAATAGTTGTGCATGTGTGTGTGTGTGTGTGTGGTGTGTCGTGTGTGTGTGTGTGTTGTGTGTGTGTGTGTTGTGTGTGTGTGTGTGTTGTGTGTTGTGTGTGTGTGCTGTATCCTTACCTGAAGGGTGTGACCAGGCATGGTCCGTTGACAGGGCCTGCCCCTGGGCATCTTCAGTACTATTTTCTGCTGAACCCAGACTCCTGCTGCGTGTGGTGCGAACCTACCTGCAGTACGCCCCGCAAGTGGTGAGTTCTTTGCTCCATCTCTCACCCCCCCCCCCCATCCCTACCTCCTCCTCTTCCTGTCCTTCTCTTCGACTGCCAAGTGTGATGCCAGGGATTTGTTCAGTGTGAACTGAATGCCCTCCCACTGGAACCATCTGTCGAGTCATTTCTTCCTTTGTATTATTCTCAGTTCGTACTTTGTAATGCTGTTTGCGCTGTCAGCTACTATTTGTGTGTTTTTTTTGTTTTTTTTTTTTTTTTTTTTTTTTTTTTTTTTTTTTTTTTTTTTTTGGTCAAACTTCTGTGCTGCTGTCTACTTTTTTTTTTTTTTTGTGTTTGTGTGTGTGTGTTGTGTGGTGTCAATCTTCTGTACTGCTGTTTACTGTTTTTTTGTCAAGCTGCTGTAATGCTGTCTACTGTGTTTTGTCAAGCTTTTGTGTTGCTGTCTACTTTTTTTCATCAAGCTGTTGTAGTGCTGTGGGCTGTTTCTCCAGCGTGGTGGCCCGTTCTTTTGTCTTTGTTGTCAAAAGTCTTCTTTCTGCGCCAACTTTTCAGTCATGAACTTCAGAGACATTTCACAGGCGATTTCATTTTGTTCTGTCCTTTACCGGACTGCTAAGTGTTGGGAACCCTTGAGTGACAGCAAAGGTGGAAATAAGTACACTAATCAGCAGAGTTATTCCACTCAATATCAAGAGGAGTGAGCTCCCCTTTATTAAGACAGGGCAATGGTGTATCCTGAGGTATCCTTTACTTTTTTTTCCAGTAGTGATTCTGAGCTTTCCATCTTTTGTGTGTTGTGTGGGCTCAAACTTCCTTCCATGTCATCATGGAAAATGAGGCATACAGTCCTTTATCTTACATGTTCAAACAGGGGTGGATTGGTAGTCGAGACAAAGGACAAAAGGGGAGATACGGGTAGATAGTGAGGAGAAAATGTAACTGAACTCAGTGGAGAATGTAGATCCTCTGCTGTGAACAGTCCAGGAATAAAGGACCACTCCTCCTGTTGTTTGTCTTTGCAGGTCTGTGTGTGGAGTATGTAGGTCGTCTCCTTTTGTCTGTGTGGAGTATGTAGATCGGAGTCTGCGTGAGTATGTAGATCATCTCCTTTTGTCTGTGTGGAGTATGTAGATCGTCTCCTTTTGTTTGTGTGGAGTGTGTAGGTCGTCTCCTTTTGTCTGTGTGTGGAGTATGTAGATTGTCTCCTTTTGTGTGGAGTATGTAGATCATCTCCTTTTGTCTGTGTGGAGTATGTGGATCATCTCCTTTGTCTGTGTGGAGTATGTAGATCCTCTCTTTTGTCTGTATGGAGTATGTAGATCATATTCTTTGTCTGTGTGGAGTATGTAGATCATATTTTTTTTGTCTCTATGGAGTATGTAGATCATATTCTTTGTCTGTATGGAGTATAGTAGATCATATCCTTTGTCTGTATGGAGTATGTAGATCATCTTCCTTGTGTGGAATATGTAGATCGTTTTCCTTATGTGGAGTATGTAGATCATCTCCTTTGTCTGTGTGGAGTATGTGTAGATCATCTCCTTTGTCTGTGTGGAGTATGTAGATCATCTCCTTTGTCTGTGTGGAGTTTGTAGATCATCTTCCTTGTGCGGAGTATGTAGATCATATTCTTTGTCTATGTGGAGTACGTAGATCAATTCTTTGTGTGGAATATGTAGATCATCTCCTTTGTCTGTGTGTAGTATGGAGATCATATTCTTTGTCTGTGTGGAGAGTGTAGATCATCTCTCCATTGTCTGTGTGGAGTATGTAGATCGTCTCCTTTGTGTGGAGTATGTAGATCATCTCCTTTGTGTGGAGTATGTAGATCATCTCCTTTGTCTGTGTGGAGTATGTAGATAATCTCCTTTGTCTGTATGGAGTATGTAGATCATCTCTTTTTGTGTGGAGTATGTAGATCATCTCCTTTGTTTGTGTGGAGTATGTAGATCATCTCCTTTGTGTGGAGTATGTAGATCATCTCCTTTGTCTGTGTGGAGTATGTAGATAATCTCCTTTGTCTGTATGGAGTATGTAGATCATCTCTTTTGTGTGTGTGGAGTATGTAGATCATCTCCTTGTTTGTGTGGAGTATGTAGATCATCTCCATTGTCTGTATGGAGTATGTAGATCATATTCTTTGTATGGAGTAAATAGATCATCATCTTTTTTTTTCTGTTTGGAGACTGTAGACCATCTTTGTCTGTGTGGAGTATGTAGATCCTCCACTGAGGGCAGTCCAGGAATAAAGGAAGGGTTCCTGTTCCTCTGTCTGTTCCTTTGTCTTGCAGCCCGTCCAGACAGGACAGCAGGTCAGCCCCATCTTGAAGAGATGTCATCAGGTGCTTGACCCCCTGACCCGTGCTGTCCCTGCTTGATGGAGGGCCTGTACCTCATCGCCAAGGTCAAGTACCTGGCAGGTCAGTGTGTGTGTGTGTTTGTGTGTGTGTGTGTGTGGGTGTGTGTGTGTGTGTGTGTGTGTGCGTGTGTGTGTGTGTGTGTGTGTGTGTGTGTGCGTGCGCGCGCTGGTCAGACCTTGTTGAGCTAATGTGTAGGTCTGACATCTGCAGAAGCGTAGCCACGAGGCCCTCTTCTTCAATTCTCTCATCTTAGTTATTAATTCGTTTGTTCATCAGCTTAAAATCATGCGCAGTGTGGTTGCAAAACTTTGCGGATGTTGTGTAGCATATATGGACTGGTCTATTCACAGTGACGCCTTCTTGATGAAACTAAAACTCTGTGTGTGTGTGTGTGTGTGTGTGTGTGTGTGTGTGTGTGTGTGTGTGTGTGTGTGCATGCATGTGTGCGGTGTGTGTGTGTGTGTGTGTGTGTGTGTGTGTGTGTGTGTGTGTGTGTGTGTGTGTGTGTGTGTTGTGTGTGTGTGTGTGTGTGTGTGTGTGTGGTGTGTGTGTGTGTGTGACAGCGGATGTGGAATCTGCCCAGAGCACCTTGCAGCACTGTCTGGACCAGGACCCTACCTTCTCTGACGCTCACACATTTTGATGGCGCAGGTGACTGCCCCTCATGGGCTCTGTGTGGTCACTCTACTTATTTCTTTGTTTTCTTTCTCTCCTTTGTATTGATCGTTGATTGATCGCTTGAGTGATTTTTCGATGGGTGGACCCACAGGTTAACTCATTACTTTTACGCAGCATGACTGTTAAATGGATGAATTGATGGTCAGGATTCTGTGGTCTGCTTTTTAAATGGATGGATTGATAGTCAGGATTCTGCTGTCTGATTGATTACTCTATCCCTCTGGCTGATTGACGGATTGATTGTCTGATGAACTGCCTGTCCCCAGATTCACCTGCACCAGAACAGCTTCAAGCTGGCCAACCAGTCTCTGGAAGTGGGCCTCAGCTACAACTTTGAGGTAGGTACCCTGGGCACCCTGATGAAGTACAGCAGGAGTCGCAGAAGAACAGGGACAGGTGCAGGCAGAAGCTTCACAGCTCACGTCTGTGTCTCCCACCCCCCTCCCCCCCCTCAAAACTCTTTGAGGAGATTTTTTGTCCCTGCCCTCAAACTCATTGAGGAGATTTTTTGTCCCAGCCCCTCAAAGTTCTTTGATGACACAAATAAAAGTTGGTGGCTGTCATGTGCAGGAATGTCCAGGAGAAGCTGCTCCTTATGATTATATAAACTCAATCAAGTCGCAGCCAAAATGTGTTGGCCATGTTCATAACTGTGTGTTGTGGTCACTATCCATTGCTGTGAAATGTGTGTTGTTGTGTGTTGGTGGAGTGTGTATGGATGTGTATAGTCGGAAGGGTGGAGTGTGTATAGATGGAGGGGGGTGACATGTGTATAGATGGAGGGGATGACATGTGTATAGATGGAGCAGGTGACGTGTGTCTATAGATGGAGGGGGTGCCGTGAGTATAGATGGAGGAGGTGACGTGTTATGTAGATGGAGGGGGTGACGTGTATGTAGATGGAGGGGGTGACGTGTGTATAGATGGAGGTGGGTGACATGTGTATAGATGGAGAGGGTGACGTGTGTATAGATGGGAGGGGGTGATGTGTGTATAGATGGAGGGGATGTGTGTATGGATGGAGGGGGTGGAGTGTGTACAGATGGAGGGGATGAAGTGTGTATAGATGGAGGGGGTGGAGTGTGTACAGATGGAGGGGTGGAGTGTGTATAGATGGAGGAGGTGGAGTGTGTTTACATGGAGGGGGTGGAGTGTGTATAGATGAGGAGTGGAGAGCGAATAGATGGAGGGGGTGAGTGTGTATAGATGGAGGGGTGGGGTGTGTATAGAGTATAGGAGGGGGTGGAGTGTGTATAGATGGAGGGGTGGAGTGTGTATAGATGGAGGGGATGACATGTGTATAAATGGAGCAGGTGATGTGTGTATAGATGGAGGGGGTGGAGTGTGTATAGATGGAGGGGTGGAGTGTATAGATGGAGGAGGTGGAGTGTGTATAGATGGAGGGGTGGAGTGTGTACAGATGGAGGGGGTGGAGTGTATATAGATGGAGGGGGTGGAGTGTGTTTTAGATGGAGGGGGTGGAGTGTGTATAGATGGAGGGGGGGGAGAGTGTATAGATGGAGGGGGGGAGTGTGTATAGATGGAGGAGGTGGAGTGTGTTTACATGGAGGGGTTGGAGTGTGTATAGATGAAGGGTGAGAGCGAATAGATGGAGGGGGTGGAGTGTGTATAGATGGAGGGGTGGAGTGTGTATAGATAGAGGGGGTGGAGTGTGTATAGATGGAGGGGTGGAGTGTGTATAGATGGAGGGGGTGGAGTGTGTATAGATGGAGGGGATGACATGTTATAAATGGAGGGAGGTGTGTGTGTATAGATGGAGGGGGTGGAGTGTGTGTATAGATGGAGGGGTGGAATGTGTATAGATGGAGGGGGTGGAGTGTGTATAGATGGAGGGGTGGAGTGTGTATAGATGGAGGGGTGGAGTGTGTAGATGGTGGGGGGTGGAATGTGTATAGATGGAGGGGGTGGAGTGTGTATAGATGGGGGGGGGTGGAGTGTATAATGAGATGGAGGGGGTGGAGTGTGTATAGATGGGAGGGGGTGGAGTGTGTACAGGAGGGGAGGGGGTGGAGTGTATATAGATGGAGGGGGTGGAGTGTGTTTAGATGGAGGGGGTGGAGTGTGTATAGATGGAGGGGTCCCCAAAGTGTAACATATATAAGTGGAGTGTATAATATGGGGGGGGGGGGGGGTATGTACAGATGGAGGAGTGGCATGTGTGTAGAAATGGTGCCCCCAAAGAGAACACCTGTAAGTGGAGTGTGTGTAGACGGTGTCCCCAAAGGGAACACCTATAAGTGGAGTGTATATAGATGGTGTCCCCAAAGGGAACACCTATAAGTGTGGAGTGTATATAGATGGTGTCCCCAAAAGGGAACACCCTATAAGTGGAGTGTATATAGATGGTGTCCCCAAAGCTATATAGATGGTGTCCCCAAAGAGAAACACCTATAAGTGGAGTGTATATAGATGGTGTCCCAAAGAGAACACCTATAAGTGGAGTGTATATAGATGGTGTCTCCAAAGAGAACACCTGTAAAGTGGAATGTGTATAGATGGTG
Organism: Conus betulinus; assembly: GCA_016801955.1. Classification (NCBI taxonomy): domain Eukaryota; kingdom Metazoa; phylum Mollusca; class Gastropoda; order Neogastropoda; family Conidae; genus Conus; species Conus betulinus. The sequence goes on along the minus strand of JADBJO010013314.1, from coordinate 20,265 downwards.
TCCCCAAAGGGAACACCTGTAAGTGAAGTGTGTATAGATGGGTCCCCAAAGAGAACACCTGTAAGTGGAGTGTATATAGATGGAGGGGGTGGAGATGGTGTCCCCAAAGGGACACACATGTAAGTGGACTGTATATAGATGTGTCCCCAAAGGGAACACCTATAAGTGGTCTGTGTATAGATGGTGTCCCCAAAGGGAACACGTACAAGTGGAGTGTGTACAGATGGTGTCCCCAAAGGGAACACATATATGTGGAGTGTGTATAGATGGTGTCCCCAAAGGGAACACCTATATGTGGAGTGTGTATAGATGGTGTCCCCAAAGGGAACACCTGTGAGTGGAGTGTGTACAAAGAGAACATCAGTAATCTGCTATTTCTGGGTCAAGGACTGCACTCAGAACCTCTCAGGCAAGAGAAACTATGATGATGAGATGATGATGATGATGATGATGATAATGATGACATGACAACTACTGTGAATGATGATAACATTGATACTTATGATGATGATGTTGATGGCAACGGCGATGTTGATAATGACAGTGATGATGTTGGTGGTGTTGTAGGTTAATGAGAAGAGTGACGACACTGATAATGTTGATAATGACAATGACGATGGTGGTGATGGTGTTGTGGGTTAATGATGAGAGTGACGACAATGATAATGCTGGTGACATTGATAATATGACAATGATGGTGGTGGTGGTGGTGGTGATGATAGTGTTGACAGTGATAATGCTGATGGTGATAAACAGTGATAATGCTGATGATGACAACGATGGCGGTGATGGTGTAGATTAGTGATGACAGTGATAATGCTGATGCTGATGATGACAGTGATGGTGGTGATGGTATAGGTTAGTGATGTAGTGATGACAGTGGTTAAGCTGATGATGATGATGACAATGACGATGGGGATGATGGTGGTGGTATGGTTAGTGATGACAGTGATAATGCTGCATGATGACAGTGATGGTGGTGATGGTATAGGTTAGTGATGATAGTGACGACAGTGGTAAAGCTGATGATGATGATGATGATTGGTGGGTGTAGGTGCGTGACCACCCGCTGTACCACCTGATCCGAGCCAGGATTCTGAAGAAGCAGGGAGACACGGCTGAAGCGGCCACCACTCTGAAAATGGCCATGGCTCTGCCAGGGGTCAAGTCTAGCTCCAGCCAGTGTGAGTGTGTGTGTGTGTTTGTTGTGTGAGAGTGTGTATGTTTGTGTGTGTGTGAGAGAGTGTACGTGTGTGGGCACGCATGTGTGTAATGTGTGTGAGTGTGTTTGTTTGTGTGTGTCTGTGTGCGCGTGCGTGCGTTTATGTAATGTGTGTGTGTGTGTGTCTGTGGAAGCATATGTGTGTTTGCATGTGTGTGTGTGTGTGTGTGTGTGTGTGTGTGTGTGTGTGTGTGTGCTTGGGTGTGCCTATGTGTGCATGCTTTTGCGTAGCATGCTTTATGTATGTGTGTGGTAATTTGTGTGGCTGTGTAGTGTGTCTGTGGTGTGGATGGGTAAGTGTGCTGTAGCATGTGTGGCATATGTGGACAGAGAGGGTTAAAGGGAGATGAGAGGGGGGTTTGTGTGAGTGTATACATAATGCACGCATTTATTTTAGATATAAAAGATGGATTCTTGTCAGTATATTACATATGTATGGTATGCAGAGGCTGTGAGTGTGTATGTTTCAAGCTCTTTCATGAGTGTGTGTCAAGCATGGCCTCACAGCTGATAACCTGTGTACACCTCAGTGCATGTTGAGCCCCCCCCGCGCCCTGTCTCTGTCCTCAGCCAAGAAAGGCGGCAAGATGCAGGAGATTTCTGTCAATGACCGGGTGTCCGTTTTCCTGGAGCTGGCCGAGGCACACCGCCTGTTGGACGAACAGGTGAGTTGTGTCCCTTGGAACGTGCTGCAGTTTGTAAGGTTTTGTGAGCCATGTCATTGAGAACATGCTGCAGTTCCTGTCTATGATCATGTGAGTGATGTCTCAAGAGGACTGAAGTGTTACAGCAACATTAAGAAGTCAATTGAAAAGAAAACAAAAATCAGAATGAAATATCAGGTTGCTGACACAGGTGACACAGCAACAATTTGTAGGACTGAATTTTGGTCACTCAGAGACACTGCCATTCAACTGCCCATATTGGTGGCATTGTGAGTCCCCAGCAATGTTGGCAACATGAAATACTCCTTTAACATCATTGTTGGTCTTTTTTCAGTTACTTTCAGAGTCAAGCTGCTCCTGTTAAACCCATGCCGGTGCTGCTGTCTCTGCTCAAACAAAGCCAATCTTTCGTTTAAAAAAAAAAAAAAAAAAAGCTTTCAGATTAATTCTACCTGGAAGTGCCGGATTATTTCCTGTGGAAACGTTGCTGAATCATCGCTGGTTCCAGTGAGGCTATCCACAAAAGTGTGTGACCAACACACAACTTGTGTGCTTCTCATTTGAATAACAATATCCATGTGTTACACATACATACATGTTTTTGCCGAAAGACAGGGAGGATTACCTACCGGCACATTTTCCATTGCCAAGTGTAAGCTACACACTGGCACATTCCCAGATTGATAAGGACGTGTAGGTAAAGGAATCAGCCACAGAAAGCAGGAGAATAACTAAATGCCGGCTTTCTCTCTCAGCACGAAGCTGCCAAGGTGATGCAGGACGCTATCAATGAGTTTCAAAACACGCCGGAAGAAGTGCGCATTGCCATTGCCCAACTCCGAGCTGTCTCTGGCACGCGGTGACGTGGAGATGGCTCT
>JADBJO010013314.1:0-15000 GCA_016801955.1 Conus betulinus | reverse complement strand
AGACTGTTGATCATGGTGATGTTTATTGCAGGACTGGTGATTGATGATAATGGTGATGTTTATTGCAGACTGTAAGCTACAGACTGTTGATCATGGTGATGTTTATTGCAGGACTGGTGATTGATGATAATGGTGATGTTTATTGCAGACTGTAAGCTACAGACTGTTGATCATGGTGATGTTTATTGCAGGACTGGTGATTGATGATAATGGTGATGTTTATTGCAGACTGTAAGCTACAGACTGTGTGATCATGGTGATGTTTATTGCAGGACTGGTGATTTGATGAAAATGGTGATGTTTATGGCAGACTGTGTAAGCTACAGACTGGTGATCATGGTGATGGTTATTGCAGGCCATCAACTACTATGAACATCATCAGCTGAAGGCAGGGGGGCAAGCGTCTCTCAGGTGAGTGGGAATATTTCATGTGTTCACTGTGATAACTGGGAGGGCGTAAGGAGGGGGGTGATGACAGGGAGGGGCTGGGGGGGGGGGCGGTGATAGGGGGGGGGGGGGAGGGGGGTGGGGGGGGATGAGGAAGGTGGGATGACAGGGGGGGGGGCTGGGGGGGTGGGGACACGGGTGGGGTGAGGGGGAGGGGGGTGAGGGGGGGATTGACAGGGAGGAGGTGAGGAGGGGGTGATGTTGCTGCGACTGGGGCAGTATGACAAGGGAGTGCTGACAGGGTGTGGGGGGTGGGCAACGACAGCCACACACACACACACACGTTTACACATGACACACACCACACAGGGGGGGAAGGGGTGAGGAGAGGGTGATGTCAGTCAGTCGGTTGAACCACTCACACACACACTGTGCTGTGGCACTCACATGATCTGCGGAGCTGTTGCTGCCATCACTGCGGCAGTATGACAAGGCAGGACAGAAAGTGCACCTGAACACAGGCCCTGGAGAATGAAGGACAAGGTGGGCACACACACACACCACACCACACACACACACACACACACACCACACACACACACACACACACACACCACACACACACTCACACACACAACACACACACACACACACACACACACACACACTCATCACCACACACACACACACACACACACACCACACACACACACACACACACACACACACTCTCACTCATCCTGTCAGATACCTCAGACACACTTACACACACACACACACACACACACACACACACACACACACACACCACACACCACACACACACACACAAATGATAATCATGATAATGATGAACACTTATATAGCGCCTATTCTCACCTAGAGTCCACAGCTCTACAGCGCTTTACAATCAACACACCACACACTCGTCTCTCACCTCATTCGTCACTCATCCACTTCTCTCTCTCCTCTCTCTCTCTCTCTCACACACACACACACACACACACACACACACACACACACACACACACACACACACACACACACACCCACACACACACACAACCACACACATATGTATATACATGCATACACACACACACATGCTTGACGATCTCATTGTTGATAAGAGGTACTACTACTATAATGAGATGATGATAACAGTGATGACAATGATAATGATAATGATGACAATGATGATGATAATGATGATGATAACGATGATGCAGACCTGGAGACCCTGATGGAGCAGACCAAGTATCTGATGTTGCTTGCCAAGGTGTACCAGCGTGTGGACCGCATAGAGGATGCCCAGGAGATGTTCATCAAGGCCCGTGACATGCAGGCCAGGTGAGAACACGTCACACAGGGAGATGGGGGTGGGTGGGAGGGGATTGGGGGTGGGAGGGATTGTCCATGGACATGTTCATCGAGGCCTGTGACATATCGGCCAGGTGAGAACTCGTCACAGGGAAGATGGGGGTGGGTGGGAGGGGATTGGGGGTGAGGGAATTGTCCATGGACATGTTCATCAAGGCCACGACATGCAGGCCAGGTGAGAACACGTCACAGGGAAGATGGGGGTGGGTGGGAGGGGATTGGGGTGTTGAGGGAATTGTCCATGGACATGTTCATCAAGGCCCACGACATGCAGGCCAGGTGAGAACACGTCACAGGGAAGATGGGGGTGGGTGGGAGGGGATTGGGGGAGAGGGAATTGTCCATGGACATGTTCATCAAGGCCTGTGGGACATGTCGGCCAGGTGAGAACATGTCACAGGGAAGATGGAAAGGGGTGGGAGGGGATTGGGGGTGAGGGAATTGTCCATGGACATGTTCATCGAGGCCTGCGACATGTCGCCAGGTGAGAACATGTCAGGGAAGATGGAAAAGGGTGGGAGGGGGACGGCGTTGTCCAGATGTTCACAAAGGCCAGCAACATGCAGGCCAGGAAACAAATACAAATCACCTCGATGGAGCAAGGGTTACCCTACTTGTTAATTATTTGTTGTTTACTGTTCCCTGCCTCATTTCATATGTACTTTCACTTCAATTAAATCATGGTTATTTGTGTTTGTTTTTTGTCTGTCTTTGTATTTGTCTAACTTTATTCAAGTGTAAAAGGCTGTGCCGCTCTTGAATAAATGTTACTTTATATTTATTCATTTCTCCAGTTCTTGTTGCTGTATAGATGTGTTTGGTACAGGGTATGTGGGCAGTCTTGGAGCATCCTTTTTAAGGGATGTTTCCTTGTTTGTTCTGTGTGCTCTGTGCTGTCAGGTCTGCTAAGGGATTTGGTGTCGTAAGCAGCATTCCTTTGGACTGATGTTATTTTTTGTGTGGGAGCAAGAGTTACCCTACTCGTTCATTCTTTCTTTGTTGACTTACTGTGTGATGGTTCTGTTACTGTGGACCTTTCTTTATTGACTGACTCTGTGCTGGTTCTGTTATGTTGACCTCTCTCTGTGCTGGTTCTGTTATGTCGACCTTTCTTTATTGACTGACTGTGTGCATTTTCTAGACAGAAGTCAATGTAATGCTGATCTGTCTCACTGGCCTATTTGGGGAGAAACACCTGCTCTTCTTCCACAATGTCCTGAGGAGAACACTGTGATTTGGGCGTGACACTCCATCGCCTGTCTGTTGACGGTGAGGAGGTCTGGTGCAGTTCAGTGCTCTGAGGGTCTGACCATGGTGCCTTCACTCCTTGGTCTCTCAGTGGCTGTCTGCCTGTCTGTCTCTGTAGTTCCGTGGCCTTCTGTGTGTGTTGTAGTCTGGTGGTGTGACAGTATCCTTCATTCCCTGGTCCTTCAGTGTCTGCCTTTCTCTGTAGTTTCATGGCCTTCTGTGTTCTGTGTCACTAATGTCACAGAGTGCTGAAGAGTTCAGATGTGTAGTTCATTGTGTGTCCTGTGTAACAGAGTGCTGAAGAGAGTTCAGATGTGTAGTTCATTGTGTGTCCTTTGTCACAGAGTGCTGAAGAGAGTTCAGATGTGTAGTTCATTGTGTGTCCTGTGTAACAGAGTGCTGAAGAGAGTTCAGATGTGTAGTTCATTGTGTGCCCTGTGTCACAGAGTGCTGACGAGAGTTCAGATGTGTAGTTCATTGTGTGTCCCGTGTCACAGAGTGCTGAAGAGAGTTCAGATGTGTAGTTCATTGTGTGTCCCGCGTCACAGAATGCTGAAGAGAGTTCAGATGTGTAGTTCATTGTGTGCCCTGTGTCACAGAGTGCTGACGAGAGTTCAGATGTGTAGTTCATTGTGTGTCCCGTGTCACAGAGTGCTGAAGAGAGTTCAGATGTGTAGTTCATTGTGTGTCCCGCGTCACAGAATGCTGAAGAGAGTTCAGATGTGTAGTTCATTGTGTGTCCTGTGTCACAGAGTGCTGAAGAGAGTTCAGATGTGTAGTTCATTGTGTGTCCCGTGTCACAGAGTGCTGAAGAGAGTTCAGATGGAACAGCCCGACACCGTGACAGCCCAGAAACAGCTTGCCGCAAGGTGAGGGCCTCCCTGTCTGTCTGTGTGTATGTCTCCTGTCTGTCTGTCTGTACGTCTTTTGTCTGTCTGCCTGCCTGTACATCTTCCGTTTGTCTGTCTTTATGTCTTCTGTCTGTATGTTTTTGTCTGCCTGTTTTTATGTCCTCTGCCTGTCTGTCTTCATGTCTTCTGACTGTATGTCTTTTGTCTGTCTGTTTTTTATGTCTTCTGTCTGCCTGTCTGTCTTTATGTCTTCTGTCTGCCTGCCTGTCTGTTTTTATGTCTTCTGTCTGCCTGTCTTCTGTCTGCCTGCCTGTCTGTTTTTATGTCTTCTGCCTGCCTGTCTTCATGTCTTCTGTCTGCCTGCCTGTCTGTTTTTATGTCTTCTGTCTGCCTGTCTGTCTGTCTTTATGTCTTCTGTCTGCCTGTCTGTCTGTTTTTATGTCTTCTGTCTTCCTGTCCGTCTGTTTTTTATGTCTTCTGTCTGTCTGTACATCTTCTGCATCTATGTATGTCTTCTGCCTGTCTGTACATCTTCTGTCTGTCGCTCAGTGTCTGTCCTCTTCTGTTTCTCCCTTTTCTGTCAGTCTTTTCATCTCACCTTGTTTGTTCAACTTTTGGCTGTCTTTTCATCTTCTGTCTGTCCATTTTCTGTCAATTTTTTTGTCCACTCATCTTCTGTCTGTCTGTTCTATCTGTTTTCATTCACTTTAGTGCTTGTAGAGTAGGGGGAAGTTCATGTGTGTGTGTGTGTGTGTGTGTGTGTGTGTGTGTGTGTGTGTGTGTGTGTGTGTGTGTGTTTTTTCCCTCTGCCTCTCTCCCTTACTGTCAGAATCTTAAAACTGATTCTTCCCATCAGTGTAATACCTCCTCTAATGAACGGTGATTCGTCCTGTCAATGTGTTACCTCCCCTGACTATCAGAATAATGATCAGTGATTCTTTCAGTCAATGTGTTACCTCCCATGGCTGTTTCAGCATCTGCTGCCAGCTGGCGGAACAGGCAGCCAATCAGAGGGACTTTGAGAAAGCCATCCGCTTCTACAAGGACGCCTGGTCTACAATGACAATGACACCAAGGTGAGTGCAAAGACCACACCAAGAAGAGAGCTATAACAACACCAAGCTGAGAGCTATAGTGACACCAGGGTGAGTGTTATAACCACACCAAGAAGAGAGCTATAACAACACCAGGTGAGAGCTATAGTGACACCAGGGTGAGTGTTATAACCACACCGAGAAGAGAGCTATAACAACACCAAGGTGAGAGCTATAGTGACACCAGGGGTGAGTGTTATAACCACACCAAGAAGAGAGCTATAACACCACCAAGGTGAGAGCTATAGTGACACCAGGGTGAGTGTTATAACCACACCAAGAAGAGAGCTATAACAACACCAAGGTGAGTACTACAACCAGGCCACAGGTGAAAACAGAAATGTTAGCCATATTTCTGTCAAAGGATAGATTTTTTTTTTCTCTATGAAAAGAAAATCAGAAAATTCATTTTGTCTAATGTGGTTAGTGGCCAGTTTCTATTTGGGGAAAAACACACAATAAAAAGGACTGATAATGATGTGTAACAGCAGGGTTTCTTTCACATAGATGTGGCTGTTTCTTTCAGACAGATGTGGTTGTTGCAGCAACACAGTAACTGTGTACAGTCACAAACACACTGTTTAAAAGCCCGATCCCGCCCCAAAAACATTGAGCTGACAGTACCGATCATGAATCACATTTTGTCAGAATCCAACTGGCATGGAGGGGTTTTTGGTATTTTTTCTTCTCGAAGGAGATGATTAGGGTGATGGTAATTCTGGCGTCAGGACTCTCTCTCTCTCTCTCTCTCTCTCTCTCTCTCTCTCTCTCTCTCTCTCTCTCTCTCTCTCTCTCTCTCTCTTTATGTCTTCTTTCTATCTCAGTCTAAGTTGTATGCTTTGCATACTTGTGCTATGTATTGTACTTATTTCAAACCCACACATCCAAACTTCTGCACCTATGCTCCTCACTAGGGTTCGTCATCAACCCCAGCAAGTGCGAACTCAGCCCCAGTCAGCGGTTCTCCTTTCTGGGCATGAGCTTTGACACCATTTTCATGCAGGTCTTCCCGACCCCAGAGAGGTCCCACTCGCTTGCTGGACCTCATTTCCGGCCTCTGTCTAGCCTCCTGCACGTCGGCAAGGACCCTTTCCTCCTTCTCTTGGGATGATGGAGTCCCTGTCGTCCCTCGTCCCCCTAGGCCAGATCCTCAAGCGTCAACTCCAAAGGGAGTTCCACCGTCGTTGATCTCAGACTTCTGACCATTCCCCTAAGGCCTTTGTTCCTTTGGTCCACGGAGGAGTGGCTCAGCCTGTCCACTCTCAACCCTGGGATTTCCATCTCCCAACTCAGGCCCTAGAAGTAGAACTCTACACAGACGCCTCCAACTCGGGCTGGGGGGCCCACTTGGAGAACAGTCATGCCTCGGGACTGTGAGATCCACTGACCTCCCGTCTCTACTCAACGTCCTGGAACTGGAAGCGGTCAGGCTGGCTCTCCTCCACTTCCAGGACCAGGTCTCGCACCGACTTGTTCTCCTACTCACGGACAACACCTCGGTAGCTTGTTATGTCAACAAAGGGGAGGGGAGGGGGTGGGGGCACACTCAATCAGCCTCTCCCTCCAGACAGAGGCTCTCCTCCGCTAGTGTCACGCGCACGGAATTACCCTCCGTGCCAGACACATAGCGGGGATGCACAACATCTTGGCAGACTCTCTCAGCCACTCCAGGTCCGTCCTCCACACAGAATGGACCCTCAGCAGGCTCACACTAACCTCGGTGTGGGAACGTTGGTTCAGGACCGTGGTCGACCTGTTCGCCACCCGATTCAACCACTGTCTGCCAGTGTATGTCTCTCCCGTCGCCGATCCCCAAGCGTATGCGATCGACACCCTCTCCCTTCCCTGGACGGGCCTCATAGCATACGCCTTTACCCCCTACCAATCTTCCACAAGGTGATCAGGAAGGCAAGACTCGAAAGACCCAATCTCATCCTTATAACCCTTGGTGGCCGACTCAGTCCTGGTTTCCGGACCTCAAGTCACTCACCCATGTACCCCCCCCCCCCCCCCCCCCCCCCCCCCCCCCCACCCCCCACCCCCCCCCCCCCACCACCCAGTGGGACATGCTCAGGAACCCTGCTCGGGTCACCCTCACTCCAACCCCCAGACGCTCCACCTTCTCGCCTGGGTCCTGTGCCAGCCCGACTGCGAGCACCTGTCCCTACCTCCAGGACAGACAGATCCCAGTCCGTCCTAAACATCCTCTACGGGGCGGGAGCCTTGCAGGACCTTCAGGACCTCGCGACTGCCTCACGCAGAGCAAGCACAGAGTCCCTCTATGACTATAGGTGGGAGAAATGGGTCTCTTGGTGCTCAGAAAACTCTATTCCCCATGTTCGCCCTTCCAATATCCAGATAGGAAATTTTCTATCTCATCTGTCCTCCTCCTGCAAACTCTCGGCTAGCTCCATACAGGGCTATAGGTCGGCCATCTGCACGACTATCCGCCAAGTCGGTGGTCCCTCCTTTGAGAATGACTTCCTTCTCAGGGAAATCTCGGGGGGGGGTAGCTCTACACGAGTCCCAATTGCCTAGGCGCACCCCCCTTTGGGACCTCTTTATTCTTTATCGTTCTTGATGCTCTCAGAAAGCCCCCCTTCGAGCCTGTCTCCACCTTGCCCTTTGACCTTCTTTCCATGAAGACCACCTTTCTCCTCGCCCTGGCTTCGGCCAGAAGGCGAAGCGAGATCCACGCTATTAGTGGGGACCCCAGAGACATTGCCTTCCACAGGGACGGCTCTCTCCCTCAAATTCTTTCCCGGGTTCTTAGCTAAGAATCAGGAACCAGACTCTCCCTCCCCATCCCTCGTCATCTGCATGCTGGCGGATATCCTAGGAAGCGGGGAGAGTTGGGGAGACATGCACCTGTGCCCTTCCAGATGTCTCAGATACTACTGGGAACGTTACCGCCCAGGCGCGCCTCCCAGAGACGTCTCCTTATCTCTATCAACCCAAACAATAAGAAAGACATCTCGGCTGGCAACATCTCTAGGTGGCTCTCGCAGACGGTGAGATCCGCATATGCCCAGGCGTCCAAGGATCCCTCCGTCCTATCCCCTCGGGCACACGAGGTCAGAGCCCTGGCCGCTCCCGCAGGGTTCCAGCACTCTGTCCCCTTGCGCCATCTCCCGGAGGCAGCCTACTGGCATTCGGAAATCCCTTTATAAGCTTTTACTTAAGGGACATCTGCATGACCAGTGCTGATGGTTCTAAAGGGATCTCCTTTGTGGCGGCTAATGCAGCCATATCGGTTAACCCAAAGAAACCACTTGGGCACTCGCCCCTCCACCTATTCCTGTAAATTCTGCTATGGTCTGACATGGAATAGTATATGATGCCAAAATGGGGAGTTTGTATTATACTCCCTGTTTTTGCTATACTTCCTGTTTGGCTAGTATACTTACCATGTCAGACTCTAATGCTGGCCCTACCTTCCCCTCTAGCGCCAAGGTTCTCGGGATTACCTTGCACACAGGCCTCGCTGAATGAGGTACAGGAAGCGGACACCAGCTTCTTCCTACGGCAGAAGAAGGGTGGGCGTCACGTGACTGTCTTATTACTGCATTAGCCACAAAAAAAACTAAAAAATTATTACAGATTCAAAGAGAGGACTTTGAAAAATCAATGGATAAAGTTTTGGTTATGCGACTTGAAGAAGTGACAAAGCAGTTTTCGATGAATTTGGACAGATCGGTACGTGAATTGAAAACCGGAATGCACGAGCTACGTGAAACAACTTCCACCCTTCAACAAGCTGTGTGACAAGTTTAGTTCGGGAGAACACCACCACCAAACAAACCGTCAATGAGTTGGAATTCAAGGTGTCACAGATCAGTGCAACTCTTGACGGCAAGATCGAAAAACTGGAACTGTTCTCCCGACGAGATAACCTGAAACTGTTCAATGTGCCACGCCTATCCAGGTCAGAAACATACGACGATTGTGTCACGACTGTGTTCTTGACGTTTTGCAAGGATCAGTGCCAGGCAAGGTGTGGTGTCGTGATGACATCGTGCGTGCACACCGACTTGGACGACACAATGATAACAAGGGTCGCCCACCTCCAATGATTGTCACATTCACTCGGTGGTCAGACAAAATGGCAGTCCTGACCCACGGCAAGGAAGTTCTGCGGCGGAAGAACGTGACAGTGGCAGCGGACCTGACAGACAGACAGAGAGAGACTGTACAAGAGTACCGACGGCAAGGGGTGCACGCCTACTACAGGGGCAACAGACTGGTGGTGGAGGAGCAGAGGACACGCCACTCCCAACTGCGCAGACGACAGCACCACGATGACGGCTACTCCCAGAACCACGACACTGACTACTACCACTCCAGCAACCGTTACAGCAGAAGTGACCACAGCAGCGCCGAGAGCTACAGTGATGCTGTCAGATGGAGGGGTGACGGACAGAAGTCTGAGCAACAGTGGGGGTCATGGTACAGTGACACCACTATATGGTGGCCGCTCATCTACTGGCTACTACGCGCAATACGAGGGGGGAAGGAGGGGGCTACGACAGGACTGGGATGCATGACTGGAACAACGTTACCCAGCCGTACCCCTTCTATGCCTCCATGCAGCAATTCCCACCACTGCCAGCACGAAACATCATCCTCACCGGTCAGTGTGACATGGTTGACAACTCTCTGACACTTGACAATGTTACTACTGTGAATATTTCACACAAGCAACATATGACAGAACAGGTTACATGTACTGACAAAGAGACGACAGAAAATGATAAAGAAAAAGAGCGCACAGAAAATGGTAACACAGAGACAGGGGCAGAAAATGAAAACACGACAGAAACGACAGACATTTGTGGACAAGGTCAGATTCTGGATAGTGACACACACCCAGCTGAGCAGAATGTTACTGATACAAGCAGAACAGGCAGTCAGTTACAGCAGTTAATTCAGACAGAAAATACAACACCGATTCATACAGAGACAAACGACAGACACAGCTATCAACAGTCCCGTACCGACACAGACAACCCAAATCAAAGAAAAAATGTGGTATCAGAACTGACTGATAAGACCACAGAAACAACATGTCAGGACTCAGGAGACAAAACGAACACTGAGACAGAACAACACACTCCGCAGACAGACACTGTAACTGAACCTCACACACCACAGACAGACATTGTGACTGAACAACGTACACCACAGACAGACAGACACTGTAACTGAACCTCATACACCGCAGACGGACATTGTGACTGAACAACACACACCGCAGACAGACACTGAGACTGAACCTCATACACCGCAGACCGCAGACAGACACTGAGAGCGGAGGAGCAGCCAGGACACGACGCACCGGTCACGCAACAAGAGAAACAAAACTGCACGTGACGGGCCTCTAGGCAGACTAAGGAGTGCTTCGTGCGCAAGCATCCCTGCCAAACGCCAGACCACGATTCACGAAACGACAAATAAGCATGGAAAACAGGATACCGCATAGGGACTCGGCCAGGCCCATGTCATATCAAATGTGAAATTTATGACGTACAACATTGAAGGTCTCTCGCGTGTGTATGATAACGATCTGCGTGCGTATTATATTAGTGATTTTGACATTTGTCTCCTGGTGGAAACGTTCGCAACCCAATTTCCGGAAACGTTTATTTCCCAAATCATCACGCTTTCATTGTGCCAGGTGTTAGTCTGTCAGATGGGGTTACTGCAAGATTGTCTGGAGGTTTAGCACTTCTCGTGAAAAAAAGATCTCTTAAAGTATGTTGAAAAAGTGAATGTGGAGTATGATAACATTATTGTATTGAAACTGTCTAAGGATTTGTTGGGAACAGAATCACCGGTAATTCTAGTTGGTGTGTACTTGCCTCCAAGCTCTTCCGCATATTACCAAACTATGGATGTATCCAATGGTATTACCATTTTGGAGCAATGTATCATGGATTTAATAGAATCCCTTGGAAATTTGCCGTTGTTGTTACTGGGGGATTTCAATGCTCGCACTGGGGGCAAGAATGCAAAAGAGTATGATGATGATCTGAACATGGAAATGTTTCAGGACAGAGTTTATGAACATGAGGTATACCGTACATCAAAAGATAAGATTCAAAATGACTTCGGCACGTACCTGTTAGATCTTTGCAATTATTTTCATCTTTTCATTTTGAATGGTGCAATTTCAGAAGATCTAGATTATGGTCACTATACTTATATTTCACCAACAGGCTGTAGTATTGTTGACTATGCCATAGTATCAAGATGTTTATTGAAATATTGTGTTTCTTTGATGTTACACCAAGAACAGAATCAAAACACATGCCTGTTGAAGTTGTGTTTGACTGTCAATTAAAAGAGCTGATCAGCATGACATGGCTCAAAATATTTACAAAATTGACAAAATAGTTTGGGATGAAGAAAAAGTCTATGAATTTAAGGAAAATATATCAAGTGACGAGTTTCAAAGTCATATGAGGCAGGCCTCCAGTCTGGTTAATGTCGATGTAAATAAAGCCATTCAAGTGTTTAAATGATGCATTGCTTACAGCTAGTTCATGCATGAGAAAAACCATTACAGTCGGAAAAGTACGGTCAGATCCATGGTTTGATCAAGAATGTAGCCAGCATAAAAAAGAGCTCAGTTACCATTTGAGGCAGTGTTATAAACATAAAGAAGACAACGAAACGATTAGAAATCTGTATAATCAAAAACGCAGAGAATATAAGAGCTCTTGAGACTGAAAAAGAAAAGACCACCGCACAAAGGTAATAAATTCTTTGAATGAAAATATCAATAACCCCACTGGGTTTTGGAGCAAGTAAAATCTCTTTCGTGCAATAAATTTACCGACAACAAAATTACCAAAGATGAATGGTTTAAAACATTTTTCCCAAGTATTTGAGTCTGGTGTGAACTGTGGCCGGTCAGAAGATATTGCTGACGAGTCAGAAGAACAGGTTGATGATGGGTCAAACCAGCATAACACAGATTCTCTTGAGTGTGACATTTCGGAAAGTGAAGTTTATGCCGCGGTTCGTTCATTAAGGAATAAAAAGGCTGCTGGTCCTGATGGAATTATCGGAGAAATCTTCAAAAACTCAGTTACTGTAGTTGCTCCATTTTTAGTCATATTGTTCAATACATGTTTTCTACTGGAACTTATCCCCTTCAGTGGTCAGAGTCAGTTATTCAACCCCTATTCAAAAAGGGCGACAGGAATTTACCTGATAATTACAGGGGAATATCTTTGTTGAATATATGCAGTAAATTGTATAGCCATATTCTGAATGGACGATTGAACAAATGGATTGAAGAGAACCATGTCATTGATGACTGTCAGGCAGGTTTTAGAAAAAAGTATAGTACTATTGATCATGTCTTTACATTGTTTTGCCATGGTTCAGAAACAACTGTTACTTCACAAGAAACTTTATGTTGCGTTTATTGATTTCAGAAAAGCTTTCGATTCTGTCCATCGTGCAATTTTATGGTGCATTTTGAAAAAAGAGGGATTCATGGGAAAATGTATCGGGCAATAACTAGCATGTATAACATTGTTAAAGCAAGAGTTAGAGCAGGAAGGGATTTAAGTGATGCATTTTTATGTCCAGCAGGTCTAAAGCAAGGGGAGGTGTGTAGTCCAGTTCTTTTCTCCCTTTTCATTAATGAACTGGCTGTGGATATTATTCAGAAAGGGAAACATGGCATTCAGTTGTTACCTGATTTTGTGGAAATTTTGATACTTATGTTTGCTGATGACATTATTTTGTTATCTGACTCAGTTGCAGGTCTTCAAAACCAGTTAAATGTTTTGTACAACACGTCCAAAGACTCGGTCTTATAGTTAACTTGGAGAAATCAAACATAGTCATATTTAGAAATGGTGGATATATCTCTGACCAAAAAAATGGTTTATGGGCAGACCAAGATGGCAGTTGTTAACATGTATAAGTACTTGGGAGTTATTATGTCTACCAGACTTTCCTTCACGCACAGTTTAAATGATATGGCATGCGAGAGCAAAGAAAGGAGTTATTAGTATATTTAAAGTACTGTGGTCCTTGGAGAAAAAAATCCCCTTCTATATTTTTCAAACTCTTTGATGCTCAGATTCAACCAGTACTTAGTTATGGAGCAGAGGTATGGGGCATCATTGGAAATGTTGATGTGGTAGAAAAAAGTGCATCTTTTCGCATTAAAAAGATTTTTAAATGTAAGCATAAGAACTCCTAATGTGATGGTGTATGGAGAATAGGTAGATTTCCATTGTATGTAAATCTATACTTGAAGAGCATTAAGTACTGGTTAAGGATATTGAAGATGCCGTCTCATCGTTTACCTAAGAAAGCTTACAAAATGTTGTTATTTTTTTCATGAGAAAAACAAAAATACTTGGGCATCTTCTGTGTGCTTCTTTCTGTACCAACATGGATTTGAAGAAGTTTGGGAAAATCAAGGAGTCGGTAACGAAGTCGCGTTTTTGAAAGCCTTAAGAAATAAACTGGTTAATGGCTACAAAGCTCACTGGCTCTCAGATATTGAGCACAATGAACGTTTTCAGTTATACAGAACATTTAAAAGTGACCTGATTTTATCCTCGTACTTACCAATGGTGAATCATATACAGGCCAGAATTAGCCTAGTCAGAATTCGATTAGGTGTGTCTCAGTTAAATGTGCACAAAATGCGCGCTTTAAGAGAAATGTAACTGAAAATGATTTGTTATGCCCGTTCTGTGAGTTTCAAATTGAAACAGAAAAGCACTTTGTATTACACTGTCCAAAATACCAAGGATTAAGGGAACAATATATTCCAGCTAAGTATTACAACTGTCCATCACAGCACAAATTAACAAATGCTGTTTGCTTCAGAGAGTAAAACATTAATTGTGTTCGGCTTGCTCTATTCCTTGAGAAAGCTTTTAAATTTACGGCATTTGTGTCTCAACTTATAAAAGGAACGCTATTAGAAATTGATTGAAGATATATAGCTGTTCACTGTCCAGACAAAAAGTTTATTGATACTTGTTGTCAAATGCTCTGTGTCATGTCGCTATAATGGATGTTTTGTTTTGTAACCACCCACCATGACATGGGCCTAAGGCGTTGTTTGACAGGTGATGTTGGCGTTGGCTGGTCTGTACCTGTCCACAGAAGATCTAGATGCCTGCCAACATCAGCTGATGACATTGCTGAAGGGAGAGAAAAAGACAATGACGCTGCCACCATTGTGAGTCTTTGTCCTTCATGTGTGTGTGTGTGTGTGTGTGTGTGTGTGTGTGTGAGAGAGAGAGTCTGTCTGTCTGTTTGTCTGTCTGTCTGTCTCTCTTAAATTGTGTTTCACAACCTTCTTTACCAGGTAAAAGTCATTTGAAATGTTGATTTAGGATGCGTTATTGTTGGTTTGAACTGATCCCATTTGTTAATCAGTATGATGTGTCCTTATGATTAAAACTGATCATGTTTTTCACTGGAAGGTGCTTCATTCATGGTTCAGATTGATACCACACGAAGGAAATGAAAATGCTCTGCAATAGACCGCAAGTCTGAGTCATGAAAATTATGAAAACTTTGCCTCCAGATTAATGAGAGTGTGTTTTTGGCAGTGTCCAGCTTGTATGGCTTTGTATGCGTACAGTATGATGCTTGGATATTTTGGGAAAGCAACATTTTCACATTGATTCATCTTGAGTATACTTTATTATTTTGTGATGTTCAGATACAGAGCAGATGTTCTGAAAAGACAATTATAGATGAGTTTAAACCATCATCTAGTTAATTTTGGTTGTAAATCCTTCAAAACACTGTGATATATACCAAAGCTATTCTGTCGGCAATGGAGAAACAAATCTGAAACTGGTCAGTCAGCTTCTTGTTGGTCCAGACCTAGAAAAGACAGATAGAAAGCATGAAGAACTTGACAAAATGGCATTGCATGAATCGTCAAAAAACATAGGGAAAATTTGCTGAAAATTTGTATTGCTTGGCAAAGACAGGGGAGATGGATTAATGTGAAGCAGAGACTGTGTGTTAATGTTGGAAGATTGACCTCT
>JADBJO010013313.1:92500-97500 GCA_016801955.1 Conus betulinus | reverse complement strand
AAGTCCTGATTATGGAAATAAGATCAACAACTATTACATTTAGTGTTAATAAGAAATGAGGACAAACGAACGACGAAAGCTGCTTAGAAAAGGAAAACACAAGACTTGGGAAAAGAAAATCCCACGCATATTAACGCTATTAATTTACAAAGAAAGAAATATGAGCTTCTTCAGTTACAAAAAAAACAAACGTAGATGGGGTCATTCTTTGATCCAGAGCAAGATGGGCTTCACAGGGTGAAAAAGTAACCAAGTATTGTTGTAATCTTGAAAAAAGACATTTTGTTAGCAAGCAGATGTTCAAGCTAGTTACGGATCAAGGAAATATTTTGTGAGAAACAGATGAAATGTTAGAAGAGACCAGGTCATACTACGAGCATTTGTACAAGAAAAGAGAAGTAAAAGATATTGATATTAGCAGGTATATTTCAAATCTACCACAGCTAAATGAAGACGAAGCAGAATATTCAGAGGTATCGTTACCATCCAAGAAGCATCAGAAGCCCTGAAAAACAGGCAGAATGACAAAAGTCCTGGTATGGATGGGGTGACAGTTATTTTGTTTCAAGTTCTTTTGGAAACAAATAGGAGAGTTTGTAATAATATCATTAAATGAAGACTTTACATATAAAGAGATTTCAGTGTCTCAAATAGAAGGACTAATAACGTGTCTACCAAAAGCCTATAAACCAAGAGAGTTTTTGAGAAACTGGGGACCAATTTCCCTGTTAAATGTTTCGTATAAGATAGGTGCAACCTGTATAGCGAATAGAATTAAGACTGTTTTACATAAATCAATTAATGAAGACCAGACAGGTTTTATTCAAGGACGTTACATTGAATACAAATAAAAAAAAATATAAGAACCATATATGGTGAGTTTTTGAACACATTATTTTATGGGCTTAACATTATTCGAGGGTGACAGCCAGAACCCAGTATTTCACATACATATATACCAGGGAGATACTGGGTTCTGGCAGGCAACCTCGAATATACAGATGTAGAATAAAGAAAATAAAACCTACTGTCAAACACTTTTTGAGAGAGCTTAATAATGTATATAGGGTTGAAAAATATATGCACTATTCAAAAATGAAATATATGGAATTTAATAGAAAATGGTATCCCTAACAAAAAAAAAAAAAAAAAAAAAAAAAAAAAAAAAGATTGTTGTCTATTGGAATGAGTTAGACCAGCAGGGAAAAAGAAAAGAGAACAAGCAAAAAGTGGTCGGGGGAAATAGGCAGCTTACAAAATTTAAGACAAGATGTGAATGCGTGTGAACCAATTTTGCCTAACCCCTTACCCTATCTGGCCAGGCATACTGGATGTATTAATTCCTCGAGTGCCTCATGAGCGAAAGGGAGTTAGGGTTGTTGTTCGTTTATGCCTTTTCCGTCATTCTTCGATGATTATTGAATGGGAATCTCTATTTTTCATGTCTATGTGTGTTTATATTTGTGTATATATATATATATATATATATATATATATATATATATATATATATATATATGTATGTATATATATATATATATATATATATATAGATAGAGAGAGAGAGAGAGAGAGAGAGAGAGAGAGAGAGAGAGATAAGCAAAGCTTGCTCTTATGTCTTAGATTGTAGAAATAGAGGGGTGATAAGCCTTCATATCTGCAGTGGTAGATAATTCTGCCCAACTGACAGTATGTGCTTGAGTGGGTGAATGGGGAATAATAAATGCTTCTCAAAATGAACCTTCAGCAAGCTTATAGTCTCCGAAGCAGGAGACAATCTCCAATGGGGAGGAAGCTCACTAACATGTAACTCCTGATCAGATACCTGTATTTCGAAACATGATTGTTTCTCCTCAGTGACCGCAGAAAGTGGTAATTTGACTCCTCTGCCTTTCGGTTTTAAAAGGATGCTATACTGAAAAAGGGTTGCGTGCAATACCGTAGTACGTTTGTTGAGTTTTCAAAAAACCCAACCAAAGGTGCCACCTAAGAAGCAAAAGACAATATAAGCTCACCATATTTCTCCTCCTCACAATCCAGCAAGGCCGACAGGTGCAATGCATTAGGTGGAGAAAAACGCAAACGAAATCTCAGCTGCAATCATCTATGCGGCCTCATGGGATCAGCTTAATCCTCGGGTATGTGTACCATCTCCATCCCTTCAATTCGAACCTGGTGAAATAGGAGAAATTACATGACTCTACATGTCTGCTCTGCCAAGACAAACAAACTGGAGGGGGAGGAAAAAAAAAAACTTTTCAGTGTTGTGTATTTATTTGACGCACCTTGGGTGAGAGGAGCGAATGTGCGCATTTGCGGAGTTTGCTTTGTCGGTGGTGAATGAATGAATGAATGAAGTTTAATGCTATTAAGCTGTACAGCCCATTTAGCAAATCGGTGCGATGTACAAAGACAAAACGCGACTCGATTTCGATTTTCATTGACATGGAAACCGTAGCAATGTCTTTTTCATTCGCTTTACATCACAAAATCGCGAGCGAGAAAATGTCACTGGTCTACATTCACTGTTAGTTCTGTAGATGACGGTCATCCCAGGTAAATTGGATCAGTCCGTGGATAGCGTGCAGCCATCGCAGAGCACGTGCTTGCGTCTTTGCATGCTTCGTGCTGCCAACACGCCGTCCTTTTGGCGGTGGTGCATGCGTGTGTGGCACGACTCCGAGAAGAATGACAGTGGTGACCCAGACTTAAGGACCCCAAGTAAAGAAGTTTGTTTTGTACCCCTAGAGTATGACAGTTTAATTTCGTAATAATATTGTTTTGAACTCCTTTTAGCCCATTAAAAGAATTCTGATTGGTCCCCTCCCCAGTGTGAGTGTGATCCCATATCCACTCAAAATTTCTAATTGGTAGGATTTCATTTTGTTCCCTCGGGTTTTGTGTGTGTGTAATATATATATATATATATATATATATATATATATATATATATATATATTATATATATATATATATATATATATATATATATATATATATATATATATATATATATATAAACGTTTCTTCCCTTTGAAAGCAAGTATTCCATTTATACTTTTGTTACTGCTGTTGTGTTTTTTGTTTTGTGTTCCGTTAGTTACCCCATCTCCAACATTACGGGAGATAGTTGCTTCTAGAGTGCTATCCAAGGGTTTTCTTTTCCTTGCCTCATTTCCTTCTTTCCTGTACCGGTTCTGCTCTCTCTTGAGTTTACGCTAACATCATTTTCTTCCAATTTTTACTTTTCTCTTCAATAAGCTCCCATCTAGTTTCTTTATATTCGCTGCATATTTTATTAAGGCTTCTTGGTGAGATTTCCGAGTTTCCCTCCTTTTTAACTCTCTGTCATTCCATTTGTTTGTCAGTTGTCATATTCATTTGATGTAGTAGTAGAGTGCGCATTTGTTTCATGATTTTGCATTTTCTATTTTCTTGATTTCCATGTTGCTGCTCTAACTTATATTTTTTTTAAAAATATAGCAGTACTTTTATTTTCTTTTTTCATTCCGTATTTATTACCTCTTGCTAATTTGATACCCCATTGATTATATTACAGTATGGATCCATTTGATAAATACATGGATCAGGCAACTCGCCTTGAGTATACTGGCTAGAAACATAGTGAATATGTCCAACAGTCTATGGATAGGGAAGAGCGATAGGGAGAGAGTAGAGAAGAAGAGAGAAAAAGATAATTTCAAAAGGAACAGAGAAACACAGACTTACAGAGAGAGAGATTAGCAGCAGAAAGACATAAGCAGGACAGAGAATTGGAAAGATAAAGGCGTGAGCATGAATTTAAGCTGAAACAAATGGAACTTGAGATAGAGAGAGAAAGTAAACTACTCCAAACAAGACAAGATACTAGTTTGGACACCTCTATTCAGGATCAAAATACTCACCTTAGATCTACCTACATTCCCAAACTTCTCCCTTTTGACGAACACAAAGACGACATCGATTCGTTGCTTTTCTGTTTTTGAAAGTCATGCCATTTCTTGCAGGTGGGTGGCCAAAGGGAAAATGGACATTGAATGTTGCTTCTTTGTTCAAGGTGGGGGGGGGGGGGGGGGGTGCTTTTGTCGTGTACCACACATTGGCAGCAAAAGAGGGTCTTACTTGGGACACATTGAAAGAGGAACTGCTCAAGAAGTTCCAGTGCACAGCTGATGGCTTTCGGGAAAATTCCGTGCTGTTCGCCCCAGACAAAAATGAGTCTTTTCCCTCATTTCTCATCCGTATCTCACACTACTTAGACAGATGGATTGATCCGTCACAGACAACACATGACTTTACAGGTGTACGAGATTTACTTTTAAAAGAGCAACTACTGTAGAGTGTAAGCAAGGATTTGTGTGTTTTCTTACGAGAGAGGGAATTTAAAACAGCAGAGGGACATGTGCCGTGCGGCTGATCAGTACCCGGTTGCTCACCCGGATAAGAACACTGCCAGAAAAAGTGACCACACTGTATTTCATGCAAACGTTGTTTCCCAAGGCAACAGTTCTAGAAACTATTTCAAAAACCTACGCCACGGTTTTTCTAACCCTCAACTTTGTTTTTTAAGGTATCCTCCACAGTAGAGGTTTTCTCAGCCACAACAGGAGTTCACGGGTACGATTTCAGGGTCTTTGCAATTACTTCCATCTCAGGACAGATAACGTTAGTTTGGCTGGTATAAACTGAAATCTTAAATGAGGCAGGGAACAGTAAGCAGTTAAATGACAAACACGTAGGGTAACTCTTGGTCCCAGGATGAAATAAATACACACACAACTGCGGTCGAATACTGTTACAACACTGATTCGCCTGGCAGAAATGACAAGGCAGGGCAAAGAGGAAACACAAGGAGACCCCCCCCCCCCCCCCCCCAAAAAAAAAAAAAAAAAAAAAAAAAAAAAAGGACGTTCTAAACTTGCCAATAGAGCATTCCCTGACACGTCCATACCGCAACAACAACTGGAGAAATGAACAAATATAGGCTAACATCTGTTCAA
>JADBJO010013313.1:80000-87500 GCA_016801955.1 Conus betulinus | reverse complement strand
CACAACTCCCTGACTGCCTCTACAATGGACCCCATCTCCCTGACTGCCTCTACAATGGACCCCGTCTCCCTGACTGCCTCTACAATGGACCCCATCTCCCTGACTGCCTCTACAATGGACCCTGTCTCCTTGACTGCCTCTACAATGGACCCCGTCTCCCTGACAGCCTCTACAGTGGACCCCCGTCTCCCTGACTGCCTTTATAGAGGACCCCGTCTCCCTGACTGCCTCTATAATGTCTCCCTGACTGCCTCTACAGTGGACCCCATCTCCCTGACTGCCTCTGCAATGGACCCTGACTGTGCACCAACAGAAGTGACAGATTTCCAGGATAGCTGGAGTGCCTGTGCAGACTCGGAAGCAGTCACAGAACAGGGAACTTCATCCCCCTTCTTCAAGAGCGCCACCACTCACTTCCCTCAGTGATGATCCCCTGACACTGTCCAGTCAAACCACACCCCAACAACTTGTTCTGCATCCACCCAGCCCGTCAAAGCATTTGCCTTACTTTGTTCCTCTGAGACAAAAAACTGAAGTTAAAAACAACTCCTCTAGGAACAAACCAGCCGCCATGGCGAAGTGGTTAGCATCGCGGACTCCCGGCTGGGAGGTCGTGGGTTCGAATCCCATCAGAGTCATGTGGGTTTTTTTTCTGCCCTGACCAGCTCCTACCCAGAGTTGAGTTTGCTGTGGACTCAGTTGGGAAGACAGGGACCACACAGTCGAGTTTCATCCACTTAATGGATGCGTTTCTGAGAGTGTTGCTCAAATTTCCTGACCAACACTGCAGGTGCCTGTATCTCTCGGGCCTGGTTGACGCTGGGATATATTATGAAAGGAAGCGTAGAGTCTGTCATGTAGTCTCAGACCGAAATGGAAATCCGTAGCATCATCTTAATCATCCTCATTCTCATCGATCAGCATAAAAAAAATGTCTCAAATTCTGTGGCCCTTCATGCCCTGCTCTCATGGTGACCTCAATTTCGATGTCACCTCCACGTCTGTGGCTTTGGTTTAGTTCCGTCGGGGCCACCGGTATCGGCGAGTCCATGGTGGCTGTCGTTGGACGGACGTGGCGGTGCCCTCCGGAGGGAGAGCTCACTCACGCCGGCTCCGCGACTAAGCAATCATTGTCGTCAGTAGGGGGCTTAGTAGGTGGTGTCCTGCGTATGTTAGATCAGAACAGGCGCCACTGAACACCACCGAAGTGACTCGGCAGCAGTGCAGGGTCTCCTCCAGTGGGTTGCCTTTTGATGACTTGACATTGACTGCTCCCTGTGGATGCCGGTGCTGGGGCTGCGGCGGGGCCGACTGGGCTGTGGCTGTGGATGGGGTGTCGGAATGAGTGGCGTGGGTGCACTGCCTCTGAGGTGGCGCAGAAGTTGGGACAGAAAAAAAAAAAAAAAAAAAAAAAAAAAAAAAAAAAAAAAAAAAAAAAAACTCCTAGGAACAAGATCAAAACGACTTCGAAGACGAACACTCTGTATCACGCAAAGCTACATAAAACTGTGCGTTCTCCTATCTACTCATACAGACTACCGTTCCAACAGCTCAAAGCAGACATGGAGCAACGAGATATGGAAAACTAATTTCTATCCTTGATTGAGGACGCGAAAACGGCGACAAAAAACGAACTGAAAACATTAATAAAGACAGACAGGATTCTGTTGACTCAAGGATAAAGGATCTTGAAATCAGAATATCTCAATTAAGAGAATCAATAGACTTTTTCAAAAACGCAACCCAGTCTCTAAAATCTCAGTTTGGCAACTTCCACTCTGAAATGAAGAACCTGAAATCCCCAAAGTCAACCGTTGACGCCAACACACAAGTCAGCAATGAAGAAACAGACTTACAAGATACAGGCAATTCACCACAACATCATAATCTCGCCATCACTTAAAATAGTTCCCCAGACACTGACCATATAAATCAAGAACTGTGTTCCGCCAGTCCTGTCGTCACGCTGCTGCCAGAGGAGCACTCATCCATCCATTGCAGGGACAAACAGTCTGTGGAATGTGGACAGCCCTCTTCACATGTTGACAGGTCCTCGACAGTGAAAGTTCACCAGCAGATGATAAAGGCACCAAACTCACCAAACCTAACTGCCCCAATGACATACTCTCGCATCCAGCAAAAATACCTCCCAAACCTGACAGTGGTGACAATAACCTTTCTTCTGCTCAACTCACCATAGACTACTCCATTCCCGTCAGTAGTGTGTTTTACTCCATTGTCCAACTGTGAACCATGTGACAATACACCCAGTGACACTTGCGATCAACAACGCCAACATCCTAAAGGTGACAAGGAGAATTCCCCATCTTCCGGGAAAACCAACCCTAGACTTCTCCTTGTGACAGTTTAAACTCTACTTCAGCTGATGATCGAACTTCTGCTCTCATTACTGGTGACTCTGCCCTAAAAGATCTTGATCCCAAAAGGCTGGGTTTGCGCTCGCACAACATGTTTAATGTTTGTGTCCCAGGTATGTACACACACCATTTAGAGTGATGGCTTCATAGTCAACCAGCTAACAACAAAGGCAAGGCCCTCATCATCCATGTTTAGATAAATGACTGCCCCTCAGAACAGGTCACTAGTCGATGGTGGATACAGTTAATTAGTCTATGTCATCAAGTTTTTACTGCATCTAATATAGCATTTAGCTCACTAATCCCTGCAAAAGGCAGGTACAATGTACATAACTGTGGTTTTCCTACAAACCGGAATTTGAAGGTAGCATGCTTTGAATTTTAAAACCACTTTTAAAGACAACATGGATGCCTT
Organism: Conus betulinus; assembly: GCA_016801955.1. Lineage (NCBI taxonomy): Eukaryota > Metazoa > Mollusca > Gastropoda > Neogastropoda > Conidae > Conus > Conus betulinus. Next base: position 84,707 of record JADBJO010013313.1, on the reverse strand, counting down.
CATTGCAGCTTCTGGCGCTCCTAAAATATCCATGTACCAAGACAATATCCAACTCATTTATAAGGGGACAGCTCAGTAGCCTCAGAATTCAAGCGAACTGTCCTAGACCACCGCGTAGACACTACCAGACATAGCAGGATCAGCAAAATGCTTGGCAGGAAGCAAGTAGTGTCTCACCGGAATTTCAGTCCACTGCCAGCAATGTCAGACTTAACAATGATTTCCACTCTGACACGTCTGGTGGCCGACAGTTGTTCTCCTCTGCACACCGTATTTCTAATATCTCCCAATCTGTCAATAGCATCCCTGCTACCCAGCATGGTTACCCACTTAGTTATTCCTCAAGAGCTACCCCAAGTACATATCCCTGACTCCCGACAGTCATACAATCCCGATACGTCAATGGGTAGTGTTTCTCATTGTGATTCTTACTCACGGCTCCGAGACCGGTCAAACACAGAGAGCCCAAACCAGTTCTCTAGGTTTGGTCATGTGCTTCGTTATTACCCCCAACACCACCAAGATCTTAATTGTAATAATAATAATATTGTCATGTGCTTCGTTCTTACCCCCAACACCACCAAGATCTTAATTGTAACAATAATCATGTCACAGACCATGCCGTATCCCCCTTACATTCCATGCAGCATTTACTTTCATTGATATCAGAATACCTGCTTCACCCTCCTCCACCCCCACACAGGCTACCCAGCCCCCGTGTCAACACTGCCATGGAGTCAAGGTCCCCCCCCCCCGCCCCCCCCCCCCCCCCCCCCCCCCCCTGGTTAGTACCCAGACGTCCTTCCTGTTCCCCATCATCCGAACTCATTACCTGTTACCCAACCTTTGTATCCGACTCGTGATAGGAACCACCATTTGCACTGTTTAAGCATGATGACCTCCCATGTCTTAAATAGTCTAACTAGTCAAAACGACCAACGATGGTGAATCGTCATGTGTGTGTGTGTGTGGGGGGGGGGGGGGGGGGGGGGGGGGGGGGGGGGTGTATGTGTGTGTACTTTTCACCTTCTTTCAGCAATTTTATCTCACATGCGTGTACGTGCGCATCCGCGCGCGCGCGCGCGCGCGCGTGTGTATGTGTGTGTGTGTGTGTGTGTGAGAGAGAGAGAGAGAGAGAGAGAGGAGGAGGAGGAGGAGGAGGAGGAGGAGCGGGTGATGGAAAACAGAGACAGAGTGGAGAGGGAGAGAGACAGAGGGCTGTGTTGCAGTCGCCTAACTCGTATTCAGGAGTATTTACAGACTGACCGTGCGATTAAAACAATTGTGCAGCACATCATAGGTGGATACTAAGATTTTCATTTGTACCATCAGTTGTTTGCTTTGACCCGTTACCAATGTTTGGACGTGTGGTCCTGCACAAGTGTCTGTTTTCTTTTGAAATAAGACGTTTATTGACTCATGTTTTCATATCATACTAGGTTCCTGTTATACATTTGTTTGTTTGTATTTTCAAAGGCTGGTTGCGTTGTTTGCAGTTGCAGCTTGTGTTAATGCTTTTCTTCTTCTTCTTCTTCTTCTTCTTCTTCTTTCTTCTTCTTCTTCTTCTTCTTTTCGTTTCTTTTGTTGTTGTTGTTCTTGTTGTTGTTGTTGTTGTTGTTCTTGTTGTTTTTATTTCGTACGTTGTCGACTTCATACACACGTCTCTTGGTTTCACTCACTGAAACATTTGCATGTGTGTGTGTGTGTGTGTGTGTGTGTGTGTGTGTGTGTGTGTGTGTGTGAGAGAGAGAGAGAGAGAGAGAGAGAGAGAGAGAGAGAGAGAGAGAGAGAGAGAGAGAGAGAGAGAGAGAGTATTTGATTTGTGGATTGACTTTCTTGATCTATGTGTGAATTACATTGAATTATTGGTCATTTATATTGAAGTTCAAAGTGAAATCTAGAACCTCGTTTTTGATAATACTTGTGTGTGCCACAGTCCCTCTGTTGTGTGTATTCCCTCGTCTCACGTACTGATTCTTTTCGATTTCCATGATTTATATCTCCACTGAGTTGTGCTTCTGCTATAGTCACTTACCATCCCTGAAATTGTAGTATATGTGCAAGCCATTTTGTTGTATTTGAGGGCACTGTATATTTTTCCTCACTTCAGTCTGCTAAAATGCCCATTGTAATCATTTGGCCTTCCAAGGATGGTCTTAGAATAGGATTTATAAATATAAATCATGTACTTAACAAAGGGAAAGGGTTATCATCTATTCTTTATACTTCTGGAAAGCAGTTTCATTTCTTTTGCTGTACTGAGTCTAGATTAACTAAATATATAACCGATGAAGATGTATTAATACCAGGTTACAGCCATATTCGACTTGACCCAATGCTCCCAATGCAAACAGGTTTGATACTTTATTCATGGCAGTCTCTTCTGTACCCACTGATGGATTCATTTGGACGTTATTGTATTGAGTCTATTTGGGTCGAAGTTAAAATTAAGAAAAAGTGAAACGTGTTTATTGGATTTTTATACAGGAACCCGTCTGAGCGCATTGGCTGGTACGCCAAATGTAAGTAAATGATGCAAGCTGCTTCACTGGTCGGAAACAAAATCATTCTTTTTGGTGATCTTAACATAGACCTTCTTAATATTATTAATCGATGGAATCTAACATATGATGATTTAGTCCTATTACGTGATACACCGACACGAATTACCCCAACATCCGAAACACTGGCCATGCTTATGCCAGCAAAAAAAGACAACGTCATAGAAATATGTTCTCCACATTGTGGTTGTTGTGACCACTCACCTGTATGTGTAACTTGGTTTAAAACAGGCACAAAAATCCTAGACCTGGACATAAAGTTATCACGCACAGATTATTTCCCAGTTTTGACAAGAATTACTTCCAATATGATTTAGCTCGATCAGCACACTATCTAATGTTTATCATTTACTGATCCTGATCAAGCTTCGGTATCTGGCATAAAACGTTTATACACATCTACGTAAGCATGCCCCTTTTATAACTAAAAGGATCAGATATTCACCTAAGCCCCCCGTTGGTTGACAGACAATATTCAAAATGCTATACGGTTACGATATTATCTGTTTGTTTTTTTTTTAAATCAAGAAGCAAGAAACAAAGTCACATCGATGTTGCGCAGTTCAAAACAGAGATAGTTCAGAAACTTAGTTGTGTAATAGCTCTAACAGTAACCCAACATCAGTTTGGAAAGCGGTGAACATTCTTACTCGTATGAATTCTGACAAAGCATGTGCAGTGCAAAAGAAATTTTTGCTGATAGTTTTAATTAGCCTTAAAAAAAATCATTTAAAGTGATTTTTTTTTCCAGTAACGATTTATGATGTTTATTTTCACCTTGTTCATATGAAACAGACAGGTAATCGCAGTCCTGGCCATCTGAATGGAAACATTCTTAAACTTAGTGCTCCTCTCATTACTGGCTCATTAATTTTTTTTCTAAAACTTTGTTATTTTTTTTTATATAATCTTGTTATCTTTATTTATATAAATTTTGCATTGATAAAAGTTACTTTCCTACTATTCTCAGGCAAGCCAAAAAAATACCACTCTTTAAATCTGGAGACAAAACACATCCTTCAAATCATAGACCCATTTCCCTTCTGTCACTTCTTTCTAAGCCATTAGAAAAAAAAATGTATCAATAAATATGTTATGTCTCATATTACAGCATACGACTTACTACATCCTAAACAATCTGGATTCAGACCTAACCACTCTTGTCATACTGCACTGATACATTTTGTTCATCAATGGTTAGAAAACATTGATGACTTAAATTTCACTGGGGTATCATTCATTGACTTTGCACACGCTTTGATCAAAATATTACTGAGAAAAGTGACAGTCTACACATTTTCTTCACTCACGTCCTTTCTTTAATAAATCTTTTCTCTCCAGTCGTCAACAATCAGTTTCCCTATGTAACAAACAGTCCAGATTCTTACCGCTAAAATTTGTGTGTGTCAAGGATCAGCACTTCGTCCTCTTCTTTTTCTACTGTATGTGAATGATCTGGGCTATGTATATTTATATATATATTATACCAATGGGTCATGCAACCTCTTTGCCAATGATACATCTATCCACTCTAAGCACGCTGACCTAAATCTACCATTCATTAAATTGCAAGAGAATATTGATCAGGTAGTGACCTGGACCAAACTAAATCACATAACCTTAAACGAACAGAAAACGAAATATATAATCATAACTTCGCGACACAAAAGATAAAATTTACCTTAGGCTATGCCCACCATTTACATCAGTGACAGGCAACTTGAAGAAGTAAGCACTCATAAGCTTTTGAGAGTCACCTTACACACTAATCTTACTTGGTCACCCCATATCAATTGTATAAGCAAACATGTATCTCACAAAAAAATCCAGCTCTCAAAAATCAAAAACTTTCTGAATATGTACGCCCGAAAAGCAGTTTTATTACGTGTATATTCAATCATGCATTGATCATCTATCAACTCTTTTTTGACTCTTCAAGCATTAATTCGTTGAAACCTGAGTGTGTGTTTGTGTGTGTGTGTGTGTGTGTGTGGGGGGGGGGGGGGGGGGGGGTATATGACGCATGCGCTGGCACACGAATTTGTGCGCGTGTATGTTCGCATATGTGTGCGTTTGTTAGCCTTTTTCTCTTTTGATTTCGTTTCTTCTTTTCTTCTTCTTCTTCTTCTTCTTCTTCTTCTTCTTC
>JADBJO010013313.1:75000-77500 GCA_016801955.1 Conus betulinus | reverse complement strand
TCGATTCATGCACACTATGTTATGTGGATCAGAACGCTTTTCTTTTCATCCTAGTGTGATCTTATGCTTTGTTTTAGCAATGTTTGAATTAATTGATCCTGACCTTTTGTCCGTAGAGTTTACTGTTCCTTATTTGGGCGATGTTATTCCTTGTTCATTGTTGCCATAAAACAGTTTTGTGCGATTACTTTGCTCACAGTTGCAGTGACGTTTTGGTTGCAACAATTTCTAGATACAAACAAAAACGTTCGCAGTTACTTTGATTACCGTTGACATTTGTAATGCGTTGCAGATTTGAAATGTGTACGCGGAGAGTATGACACCAATATTAAAAAAAGATCACCAGATTGTATCACTGATCCATGAAGAATGTTGAAGAACGAACAATTTGGATGTATGCGCCCAATTTGAGGAGATGTTGTTGTTCGTCTTTTGATTTCGAAGATGACCATGAATCAATCTCAGATGGAAGATCGCTGAGTGTGTGAGTCTGCAGGTGGCTGGTGAGGCAGTCTGGGCCCTGACGGAACGCCCACATGTGGGACACATGTGGGTGGGTGCTACAGTGGAGGTGGAGTTAGCCCTGGCCTTGCGCGTGGCTCGCTTTCTCTCAGCTTCTACTGCGCGTCTCTTCTCTGATGTACATGCGCCCTTTGTGATGGAGCTTCGCCAGGCTTGGCGCTGCAGGGAAAGCAACGTCCAGGTGTTGAGGTTGATGTTCAGGCCTTTGAGGGACACTTTGAGGCAGTCCTTTAAGCGTTTCTTCCACATCCCATCTTTGCGCTTGCCTTGACTCAGCTCTCCATACAGCAGTTGTTTCGGCAGTCGACTATCTGGCATTCTGATGATGTGGCCAGCCCATCTGGCTCGGGATTTCTGAAGGACAGTGTAGATGCTGGGGATGTTGTCCCTTTCAAAGACCTCAGTGTCGGGGACTTTGTCCTCCACTTGATGTGTAGGAGTCTGTGGAGATAGCTGAGGTGAAAATGGTTGAGCTGTTTGGCGTGTTCAGGTCTCACTGGCATAGAGGAGAGTGGTTAGTACCTCTGCATGGTAGACCTTCAGCTTGATGGTAAGGCTTGGTCGTCGCCACTCCCAGACACTTTCACGGAGTCTCCCAAACACAGAGCTGGCTTTGGCAATCCTGTTCCTGACATCTGCGTCAATGTTCACAGCTCGTGAGAGTGTACTGCACAAATAGGAGAAGATGTCAACTGCCTGTAAGTTCTGCCCATTTACCATGATGTGTGGTTCCTGGTAGGGTTTACCTGGCGCAGGCTGATACGTCACTTCGAGTATTTTTGGTGCTGATGGTGAGACCAAAGTTGTCGCAAGCTCGTGAGAGGCAGTCCACTTCGTGCTGTATCATCTGCTCTGTGCTGACATTGAGGGCGCAGTCATCAGCAAACAAGAAGTCCCTGATGACGGTCTCTTACACCTTTGTAACATCCTGCAGTCGCCTGAGGTTGAACAGCCCACCGTCAGTTCTGTATCTGACGTGTATACCACCCTGGCAGTCACGGGAGGCATCAGTCAGTATGGCGGAGAAGACCGTGCTTAAGAGTGTAGGGGCGAGAACGCAGCCTTGCTTTATGCTGTTTGTCGCTGGAAAGGCTTCTGACTTGTCTCCATCATCCAGTACTTTCACCATCATGCCGTCTTGGAACTGTCAGACGATCGTAATACACCTGCTGGGACAGCCAAATTTTTTTCCATGATCTTTCACAAGCCATCTCTGCTGACCGTATCAAAGGCCTTGGTCAGATCGATAAAGGTCACGAACAGATCGCCTTGCTGCTCTTGGGACTTTTACTGGAGCTGTCATGCAGCAAATATCATGTCTGCAGTTCCACGTTCTCCATGAAAGCACACTGGCTTTCTGGGAGGAGACCCCACTTAAGGTGTAGTAGAAGGCGGTTGAGCAGGACATGAGCCAAGATCTTCCCACTATGGACAAGAAAGAAATGCCTCGGTGATTGTCGCAGGACTGGCGGTTGCCTTTTCTCGTGTAGATGTGGAGAATGTTGGCATCTTTCAACTGTTGTGGGACCCTCTCTTCATTCCAAATGGACTGGAAGAGCTGCGTCAGCTTCTGTGTCATGGATGGGCCTCCTGATTTGTAAACTTCGGCAGGGATTGCATTAGATCCTGGCGCTTTGCCACAGGAAAATTATTTGATTGCCTTTCTGACTTCTTCTTCTTTGTGAGTGTTTGAGTAGGGGTGTGGGAGGGGGGGGGGGGGGGGGGGGGTCAAGGTCTTGCCTGAACTCCACTTCAGGTAGGCGTGCAATGGCTTCGTCGTTGATTAAGGCAGGGTGGTTGAGAACCTGGTTAAAGTGTTCAGCCCATCTCTCCAGAATCTGCTGCTTTTTCTGTCAGCAGCTGAGTCCCATCTACATTGAGGAGGGGGGAGGAGCCGAGGGACTGGGGTTCATACATAGCCTTCAGAGCGTCATAGAAACGCTTGGTGTCATTACTGTCGGTGTAGCCCTGGATTTCA